>JAHNEJ010001895.1:0-105953 GCA_022559845.1 Amorphophallus konjac
GAGCAGAAGAGTATCGAGCAAGGAATGCTTCGATCTCTGCCACTATGTTGTTCAGACGGTCGAACGACCTTACCTCAGCACCGATCATCCTCTCAAGGATCTCCTTCTTCAGATTCTATTTACAGATCTGCACTACGTCCTCCTGATGCGGGGGACGTTTGCACCTCATGCTGAGGTTCCTCCATCTCTTTATGTAGTCGAGTGTCGACTCATCATTTCTTTGTCTTGTGGCATAAATCTCTGCCACGGTTACCTCCCGCTCAGTTATGTAGAATCTTTCCTTGAATTTCTTCTGCATATCAGGCCAGTCGGCAATGGACCCGGCGGGCAAGCTCGAATACCACTCGAAAGTGAGCCCGGTAAGTGTCGAGCCGAAGAATTTAAGAAGATAAGCTTCATCCACAGCTAGATCCCCCATAATGTTCACATAATAGGCAATGTGCTCCCTGGGAGACCCTTGCCCATTGAATTTTTCAAACTTCGGCGGCTTGGTGATGTCGATCGTAGCCTCTTGGTAGCATAGTGTGCCGGGTAAGGTACCCTGTATACGTCGAATGGCGTGTGATCACCATCGCTCCTCTCTGCCAACTTCATATCTATCATTTGTTCGAGCATTAGTCTGCTTACTGTTGTCGGGTCAACCGGGTTTGGATAGAAATGGGCCGGTTACGCCAGCGGCGTTGTTAACACTGTCACCTGAGGTGCAATAGTGGACCCCTGGAATGGTAAGTTCGGTGGCGGGGCTGGTGTGATATGCTGTGGCTACTGCAGGGGTACGCTGCCAGTGTATGTAGGTATTGGGGGAGACATCGTCGCCTATGGAGAAGCTTCCGAGGCCTGACCGTTTCCCCCAGGGGTCTCTGGTAATGCTTCAGTCTGCCCGGATGTTGAGGGTTGAGCAGCTCTTTCAGTTAGTTGTTTCCTTAACAATTCAATCTCCCGCTGATATTACTGCATCATGTGTAATACTGCGGGGTCATTCATGGGAAGGCTAGGGGTGCCCCCCCTTTCTTCGATCGGCACCTCTTCGGATGAAGTGGATGGTCCTCCCGCCGTGCCTTCTGTAATAACATTGGAAGCCAAGGATGTTGAAGGTTCCTCATAGTTGGCCCCTCCAGTGTGGACTTGTGTCTTTTCAGCTGCCGCTTTCCCTCTTCTGGTAAGAGGTCCTGGCCTTGTGGCAAGCCTGGCTACTTCTTCGGGCTCGGTTGGTAGGGCCCCGTACCGGCCAGCTACCCCTGCCATGTTGCAGGTATAAACTCTTAGGTCTCTGCCTCTTCTTGTTGTTCTTCTCGATGGCCTACCCGGAAAGGCCAATCTGTCAAAGACCGGCCTCCGCGGCTTCACTTCTTCCCTCGGCAGGGACTGATAATGCTCCTCAGAGCAGTTTCTTGACTCGGCACTGGGCATCGACCGGGTCTCTACTTCTTCAAATGCAGAGGCTACTGCCCACAGTAATCTCTGGTGACCAAGGGGAGTGCTCCCCGGGCCCCGCATGTAGTTCTTCATGGCTTGCTCGACTCCTTCCCAGTCCTGGTCAAGAGGAGAAGCCGGTGATGTCGCCCTGTTGGTAGCAACGGGCATGTGGGTTGCAGGCTCCACATGGGCAGCCTGATAGTGACGTCGATAGTGTCGATGGTGGATGTTCTCCGGTGGGGGCGATGTAGTTAATGTCGTCTGGTAGACGGGGGCCGATGTCTTGACCCGATCTCCTTGTTGTGCCCTTGCCGGGCGAAAGGTGTTGGGCCTCGCCTGGGCTGGTGAGGTGAACCGGGCCCCCTTGGGAACCCAAAGTTGCTTAGCTTTGGTGGGCCTGGAGGCCGACTGATGCTGCGGTGCTGGGGCCAGAGTGGCGAGCGTCATCTTGCCCTTCATCTTCTCCAATGCTTGAAAAGAGTTGCGCACTGGTACGGTGGGTACAATGCGATCCGGGATCACCTCGGAACGCTGTCCGTTAAGATGCACCCGGAAAGTCCCGACGACGGCCGACTTGCCGGTGCTGGAGAATCGACCTCGGTATGATGTTGTGGCATGGCTCCTTCGGAGCCTCCTTTGGTGAGAGGCCGACCCTGGGTGAGAAGGCCGGCAGTTTGGTGCACGTGGTGCACGTTGCAGCTCAACGTCCCAGTCGGGACGGTCTTGGAAATCTCGGCCATTGATCGGTCGACAGTAGCTTTGGCGGCCCCCTGGATGGGAGCGTTGCTTTCAGTCCTGTCAGACGCTTCCACGTCCAGCAGGTTCGTGAAGGCTACCCCAAGGAAGTTGGGGAAGCCTACCGCGGGAGGGAAGCTCTCGAAGCTGAGGGGGACGGCCAAGTAGCCGTTCTGAACATGGCTCTCGACGGCCTGTTGGCCGAACGTGGGGGCCATCCTGGTGCCCGAAATGCAACCTGCATTTGCAAATCAAACAATTAGCATTACATGAAAGGGGCCGTAGGGCCCTTAGTCCCGGCAAAGAGATGAAGGGTGATTTTGGTCCCACCGGGCGTGCCAGACTTATGGACGCACTTTTTATTAATTTTGTTTATTTAGTGCATTGATTCGTCTATTAAGTGCATGGGCGTGCCAGTCACAAAGTGACGATTTATTGTGCGCTCGATCTGACTAATCAGACGATTGTGTGGTTTGTGTCAGGACCAAAACCGCCATGCCATAAAGGTCACGGCGTCATTTACATCCCCCATACGAGGGAACACCCTTGATTGATCGCCAGGAAAAGGGGCCCTACGGCCATGAAATCGAAAGTGAGGAAACGAAGTTTGAAATTCGTGAATTGCGCGAAAATATCTCTCGACAGGGCAATGCTTAAATCATGTTGGTCGCTTGCCGACCATTTCGTGTTCAGACGGAAGTCCGCATTAGAAACATGAGGAAAGCGAATATAAGACCAGTGAAAATATATGCCCAGTATACGGCCAATTTACTGTTCAAGAACTGAGGGAAAGCGGTTGAAACCCGATCGGAACAAATCAAATTCAGTTAGTTATTGGCTCGTGACAAGGTCATGCTTTGGATAAAAAAATGGGGTGAGTCCCGACATCCAAGCATAACTTGTCGGAGCGGCATCGATATTCCATACCCGGGGTCTAAGGAAGGTGAGGGTTCTGGAGCGGATGCAACCATGTTCAATATTCTTCGTTTATTTATTTATTTCCTTATTATCATTGTTATTTGGAAGCATTAGTGTGTTTGTTTTCTATCATCGTTACTTCGTATCTTTTCGTTTATTTGTATTTTTATTATTACATGTTATTTATTATTATTTATTATATTTTTTTGTGTGTATGTATTTTATTCCCATTATTACCTTTTGTTTGATTATTATTTATTTAGTACTCTTATTTATTACATTTTTTAATCATTTATTTATCACTTTTATTCTATTATTATTATTTTTTTATCACTTATTTGGCCATTATTTATTTTTGTATATATATGTTTTTATCTTCAATCACTTTTTATTATTATTTCTCCATTTCTCTTGAGTGAGAGTCTCACTTGTTCTTATTATTTGTTGGTTTTATTATACATATATATTCATATATTGGATGGGGAGGATCGTTGTAGATCGGATTAAAAATCCTCACTTTTGGGAGTGAAAAATAAATACAATGATGACAACATGTATAAGATGTGATAAAGAATATAGCACGAGGTGCTAAAGGGGAGTTGTGATCGCCAGAGGGTTTACCTCAATAAGAAGAAATGGGATCGCGTGTACCTGGTGAAGAGTGGGATGCGGGATAAATGCGGATTTCCTCCTCCAACTCCAATCGGCCGGCCGATGAAGTGGGTTTTCTTGATTGATTACCTTGTAAAAAGACAATAAAAAAAAAACAAGCAAAATAGAGGGGGATCAGCCAAAATGCAGTAGTATCATTCAAAAAAAAAACCAACATAAAATGCTGAAAAGACGTCAACATGCGCACCTCTCTTTTTTTGTTTTTAAAACCCCTAGCAGAGAACTAGGGAAGGAGATAACATGAATGCAGTAAAAGAACTAACGACAAGAGGCCACAATGATGATAATGTGATGAGAATGAAATAAACAAAACAAAACAATATGTAGCCCTGCTCTCCCTGACGAGAGTAAGGTGCAACCGGGAAGACGCGGGGCGGATGCAGCAGGATGAAGAAAAGCCAAAGGAGGAAGCCCTGCATGCTTGTTCAATCTTCTTAACCTCTAAATGCTCAGGGTGCCTATTGAATACTTAAGATCTTCAACCTCTTTTACGAGCGAATGATGTTTTCTTTTATAGCTTCAATCGGATGTGATCAAACGAGGTAATGATAAGAATGGGTAATGAGGCATTCAAGGAAGGATTAAGATCGAGCAAGAGTCCAAGGATAGCAGGGAACTGTGGGGGAAAGATGGAAAAAGAAGGACTCTGGAGTGAAAACACGCCTTGAATCAGGGTGTCTTTTTATAAATTGACGACCTGCACAGAGGCGTTTCTTAAAACATGACCTAGGAAAGGCCGTTTCTTCCTGGGTTTAATTTTGGAAATGAAAACCTCCTCTGTTTGGAAATGAACGGAACACGCCTAAGGTAACGGCGTTTCTTCAAAACACGCCCTGAGGAAAGGCGTTACTCACAAAATGCCTTTTATTTTGAAAATAGATAATTCCAGAAATTAACAGATAATACCAGGAATTGACGTCCTCACATACGGTCGTCCTTTCTTTGAAAACGCCTTATAAGAGGTCGTTACTTTAAAAAGTAACGCCCTTAGTCAAGTCGTGATTCACAAAAATGCAGGAAAAATGCAGAAAACTCATGAAAAATAGAAAAACTTTATATTATAGGAATATTGAAGTCCACTTGGGGCGTTTACATAATAACATGAGATTTGATCAACAAGACGTCAATTTTGGCGTGTCTACAGCTGCCCCGCCTTGGCGTCCGCTTTGCAAGGGAGTGAGACGGAAATGAAGTGAAGTGTAATGAAAGGAATAAAGTAGAACGAACTGATAAGGAGACGCCAAGGTGTGATGTGACACGCCTCAGACACTAAGCATTTGAAATCTTTCCAAGATTCTGAGTGAAACAACTCTGAGTGGTTCCAAGGAAACAATCGATTTGTTGGATAAAAGGAGATAAACTAAGTAAATAAAGGGTGTGCGCGCGGGCACGACAGGGAAAGACCATTGGAGAGCGATTACCAGCCAATGTGGACGTGCTGCAACCAAGGTAAATTTTGCAGAAAAGTAAAGAGAATTGGGATAGAGATCCAACAAAGGGATACTTTCAAGGAATCAGCCTGAATGGCTTCAAATAGAACGAAGTACTTGATTTGGAATGGAATATCTCATGTCAACTCAATCGAGAGCGAGTGAACTTCATTATCGCCATAATATGAAGATTTTCAGCATGAAACTCAAAGTCCTACATGATGCATGCTGGGCAAAAAGAAAAGATTAAAACAAACAAAAAATAGAAAATAATCAAGGATAATATTGCTAAGCTGTTTAGGTCTGGTCAAGAATCCATATTTCTGAGCTAACACTAAGCCGAAGCCCGTTTGTCCGCGCATCAACTCAGAAAGTGGAACCATCGTCCCAAGCTTTTAACAACTCAACGGCCTATCCGTGTGATCAAGATTCTCCTGAAATCGTCATCGTTTTTGATGAAGGGGAACTCAAATTTCAGGTTCATCAGAACCACAAGGTCCTTGATATACTATAATATCGTAGATATCATATAGTAACAATGCTTACAAGAAACGATACAAGGTGACAAGATGTTACTCCTATGAGCGATCCAAACGCCTCGAATCCTGTAAACTTCTGCACTTTGAAACTTATTAGACTTCATTTATCAATTCAGAACATGACATGATCATAAGTGCTTAATCATAAACAATTTCATCAAATAATAGCACTTAAGTTCATCAAAAGCGTGGAGAGGGCAAAAACGTAGGCCAATAAAACACGCCTAAGAATAGGGCGTTAACAGCATGAAAGACGCCGTACCATAGGTCGTTAATAGTTAAAACACGTCCTACTCAAAGGCGTCACCAAGAAAGGAGGCTTAGAAGAAACACGACCTCATGAAGACACGACTATGCAACATGTCGTCACATCAAAATATACGCCCTTTCATAAGGCGTAACCAACAGAGAAAGCTTGGAAGAAACACGACCTCATCAAAGGCGTTACATAAAACACGACCAGTATAAGGTCGCCAAATCAAAAAATACACGCCCCTACACAAGGCGTGAATTTAGCCCGATCCTCCGTTTCCAAATCAAGCACAGAGTCCTTAACCCAATCAAACTTCTATCTTCGGGACTCTTTAGGACTCTTCAAATCCTTATAAAACAACAGTTTTCCTTAACCAAATCATCAGAATTTCCTCTGCAGCCGAACTGTTTCCTTCTTTCTTCTCTGCAGGCGTAACCAACAGAGAAAGCTTGGAAGAAACACGACCTCATCAAAGGCGTTACATAAAACACGACCAGTATAAGGTCGCCAAATCAAAAAATACACGCCCCTACACAAGGCGTGAATTTAGCCCGATCCTCCGTTTCCAAATCAAGCACAGAGTCCTTAACCCAATCAAACTTCTATCTTCGGGACTCTTTAGGACTCTTCAAATCCTTATAAAACAACAGTTTTCCTTAACCAAATCATCAGAATTTCCTCTGCAGCCGAACTGTTTCCTTCTTTCTTCTCTGCAGGCCTTTCATTCTACTTCTTGCTTCTGTTCTCAACTGCAGGCGGCGATGGACAGAATACTGAAGAAACCTAGGATTTCTACTCCTAGAATCTCTGAAATACAAGGACACATAAGCAACCGTATTGCTTTGAAACAGGTAAGCTTTCTCTTCTGCCCGTTGCTTTGCGATGCTCTTTCTGCCGAATTCTCCTTTCACGTTGCATATGCCCATGCTTGTTACCGCATGTGTTCTGTTCTTCACAGGACTATCCAAATCTTCCGGGAGCTAGAAGATATGTCCAAATCAAATGGTTGCCCCTCATCCTCTCCAAGTTCACATCAGACATGAGGGTATATGTAGCTAGATGGCATCTCTTGGGGTTGATAACCCATGCCAAGCATTATGATCAAATCCACATAGATTGGGCTGCCATAGGAGCATTGATTGAAACATGGCATCCTTCCACCCATACTTTCTTATTTTCTACATTTGAGGCCACCATCTTGCTGGAGGAAGTAGAGATGATCCTAGGCTTGAAAAGGATGAAACACGGAGAAGAAGAAAAGATGGCCATCATGCCAAGGCCCATCTCCTCCCATGAATTGCTAACCTCGTTAATACCTAGCCCGAATATAGTGAACCAAATCAAGGTCACTAAAGGAGTTAACCTCTTGAAGCTCGCCTCGTGGGTGTACAAGAGAGCGGGTCAAGCTAAAGAGGAAGAGGAGATAGAAAGAGTGACCAAAGCCTTCGTGGTGTGCTTGGCAGGAGTACTCCTATTCCCATCCACGGAGGACTTTCTAGAGGAGTCCCAATTGAGCGCAGTGGTGGGCTTATGGGAAGAAGAGAGAGTTGGACCGGCGATCCTAGCATATCTCTATAGCGGGCTTACATCAGCGGCCATGGGAAGGCCCATCTACGGGTGCATGCTAGCACTCTCAAGCTGGGTTGATCTACACTTCAAATTCGACTCATGCCACGAAGCCCAACAACCCTCAAGAATTTTCTCAAAGAGCCCGCTCTCATATATAACCGGCTCATTAGGCATAAGCAATAGAGTGACCAACCGGATTCCTCAAATCAAGAAGAGAGGGGATTGGAGGGAGCATTTAAAGGTAATGCCAAAGAATCTTTTTACTTGTGCCCCGGGTGTATTCAAAATGCAGGAGCTTCGTGCACGCTTCTCCATCGGGACGGACCTTCGTCTTATTGGTGCTTCGGACTTCGTCTTATATAATGCACACCGGTGCCTTCCTCAGCTTGGGCTCCAAGGCAACACTTAGAAGACATCTCTCATCTCCTCCAATCAGATCAAGAGACCTAGGCAGCAATGAAGATGGAGAGGAGGTTATCACCATTCAAGCTCTATGGAGGCTAAGCAAGCTTCATCAACCTGTAGAAGACTTGGACGAAGACAAGGAACAGTGGAAAAATTATGTAATTTCATTGAGAAAATTAAGGCCCAAAGTGGCTCATTAGTCATTGTAGTTCCTTCTTCAAAATAGTAATAAAGATTGTTTTCTGATTGAGCCAACTGCCACTGTGATTATGATCGAAATCATCCAAAAACCTGTGTTTCTGTTGTGAATAACGCCTTAAGAATGCCGTGAATTCCAAAATACACGCCTTAGCTCAAGGCGTCTTAATCGGCCCATCATCAACAATTGACGCCTGCAATAGTGGGCGTAACTTAAATAACGACCTAAATCAAGGCGTGACTAGATTCAAACCCAAAAGAATATAATCGTTGACTCCTCAAAAATAACGCCTTTTCCTTGGTCACGTTTAAAGTGTAACACGCCTTTACCAGAGGCGTTACTTCAAAGAGCAATGATGACTTCTCTCACATCAATCAACGCCCATTCAATGCGTCTGACGACGGTTATCGTTCCCCATGCAAAAGAAATTAACGCCTTAATCATCGTCGTTAACTTTCATAAAACGCCCAAGGAATGGACGTGAATTCCATTATAAACGCCCCCATTAGGGCGTGTCTTCTTTTCGAAACCCAAAAGCCGTCGGGCCCCTTCTTCTTCCTCCTTCCATTCTCATTTCACCCTTTTCTCTGCAAACCCTAACCGAAGCCCTCCTCTCTCTCAATCTCCTCCTTCACTCTCTCAATCTTACTCAATCTCACTCCCCCTAAATCCTAGCCATGGCCAAACGCCAAAGAGTTAGCGCCCCTGATGTGGTTGATCTCGACGCCTCCCATGCCCAAGAGGGAGAAATCTCCGTGGAGGAGCTCGCCGTCGTGGCCTTCGAAGAAGAGGCGGCGATGGCCGGCGGCGACGAGGCCGACGGAGCAACGGGCGAAGCAACAGATCATGCAGAAGTTGGAGAAGGTGGAGAAGAAGAAGATGAGGAAGATGAGGAAGAAGAAGGACCACCGTCCACGGCGGCGGTCGCTCCCCGGGGCCAACTCCGGCGGCCCAGACGACCACTGCCTCGGCCACAACCCCAAAAACACAAGAAGGTGAGTTCCCCCTCCCCAATTCCATTTTTTTTATTTTATTTATATTTTTTCTTGATTTTTCCATAGCCCTCGGGCATGAAACCTGCAACTCAGAAAATACACGCCTCCCACAGGGGCGTTTCTTACAAACGCAACGCCCTGATCCAGGGCGTTAATTATTTTTAATTTCTGAAAATTAATTATCCTTCATGAAAAACGCCCTGAAGCATGTCGTTTCTTAAAACTTATGATTTTTCATGAATTCCATGCTCACTAAACAATTTCCAAAAATATTTTCATGAATTATTTCGCATGCTGTCAGTTATTTGATTTTCTGTTAAATTGAGAAACCCACGCCCTCCAGTAGGGCGTTAATTCAACAAGAGACGCCCAAACCAGAGGGCGTCGCTTCATTCGTTAACGATTCAAAATTAATCACCTTTAGGAAAACGCCCTGAAGCAGGGCGTTAATTCAACAAGAAACGCCCAACAGCGAGGCGTGATTAGAAATATGTTTTAGAAATAGCAAAAACAGCCACCAAAATACGCCTAGGACGGGGGCGTGATAAACATGAAAAACGCCCTCATCAAGGGCGTTACATTAAAGTTCATTCAGAAAAACGCCCCCCACAGGGGCGTGAATTTATCAAGAAACGACCTGAGGAAGGCCGTGAATTCCAAAATGCTAAAATTCAATATTTAGCCCAAATCAAATGTAATTCCACATGGATATTCAAACAATTAAGACAAATAATTCTCTTTTAATGCATGCAGGGGTTGATGAGGACCCGTATCTCATGGGTCATGGTCTGGGCAGCATACCAGGGTCTCCCCGACTTCCAGAGGGTTAGGGTAGAGGCCATGGGGTTTGGGGCTTTTCTATCCATCGAGCCTTTTAGACCTGACCTAGCACTGATCCAGGTTTTGAGGGAGAGATGGGATAGGGTTAGCCGGACTTTTCTGATGCCCTGGGGGCATATGGTTCCTAGTTTAGAGGATGTGGCCAGGATCACAGGTTTACGGGTAGATGGTGAGGCCGTGAGTGGGTTCACCTATTCTGACTATACGGAGATGGCCCAGAGGCTACTAGGGCTTGAGATGGTCTATGTGGGACCTAGCGAGTGTAGGACCATTTTCCGTACGGACCTGACTACAGCGATGGGTCTAGGAGATGCCAGGCATAGGTCGGGGGAGACCTTAGGTGAGTTTGCACAGCGACTGACTGACGGGGTGAGAGCGGCATGCTGCCAGGACCCGACTGACCATGAGAGAGCGGACCGAGACCTGAGGAGGTTCCTGCTGCTGCTGCTCGGGAGATTATTGCTGGGGACGAAAGCCGATGTCATCAACTGCCGCTTCTTAGGCATCCTTGAGGATCTGGAGACGGTTGGCACATATGCTTGGGGAGCGGCCCTGCTGGCGCATTTGATGGCTGATCTGTCCACGGGGACAGGCCGTGAGACGACCGTCAGTGGCTTCTCACCTCTTCTTCAGGTATGCAATTTCTCATTTCTTATCTTTTCTTTATTATGATGCATGTGAATATAGTACTAATTGCAATGCATGGATGCAGGTGTGGAGCCACCTATACATGCCGATGGGGCGCGTTGACCCACGGCCAGGAGCTGAGGGATCCTTCCCTCTGGCGCGACGCTGGTTGCCCGTCGTCTTCGGTGCCCCACTTGACTACGAGTTGTGGGTTCTACGGAGGAGTTCCGCGACTTCCCTCCCTCGCTGGTATGTATGAATGAATGATATGCGTTTCTTTTTGTTGTTTATTTGAATATGATGAAATGATAATGATGCGTGTTCATGAATGCAGGTGCAGTGGAGACCATATGAGGGGATGACAGATGAGGGCCAGCCTTGGGTCGTATCGGGGCGACCTCGCTTCGGGCGTGAGCTGTGGCTACACTGCTTGAGCGAGATTGAGCCGTTACGGCTTCGGCTGGTGATGAGGACCCTGGGCCTGCCCCAGGAGTGGATCGAGGTCGGAGAGCCTCGAGGGATTGGCAAGAAGACCCGCGGTCGCACCAAGACGACCGACTGGAGGGTGCGATTCGAGGAGCAGTACGCCGACTGGCAGCGTGGCGGGACCACAGTCGTTTCCCACGCGACTGACAGCTCCGAGTACCTCCGGCGCTACTGGGAGGTTCACGCCGGCAGACCTCAGATGAGGGTCTTAGGGGTATGTATGAATGCACCTATTTCTAAATTAATGCAAATGCTTATGTAACTATTATGCGACTAACATGTAATGAATGCAGGATGCGAGGGACATAGCGGCGATAGATGCACAGGCCCACCTCCACATCCTGGAGGACCAGCTAGCTGCCACACGGGCAGACTTGGAGACCCTGGTGAGTGTTTAAATTATTCCTATATGCAGATGAATTCTTGTGTTTTGTTGAATTAATGATTAGCCACTGACGGTCTTAATGAATGCAGCGTGCCCAGCAGGGAGCAGCGAGGAGAGATCCGGGGGAGGCCTCCAGCTCGAGGGGGCCTAGTGCAGAGGTGACTGCACTGACGGAGCAGCTGGCTGGTGCGATAGCGCGAGCCGAGGTGGCGGAGCGTGACCTTGCTTCACGGGTAAATTCTGAACTCGAAACCTCATTCAAATAATGATTAGATATAAATTGTGCACTGATAAAAATTCATTTTTACAGACTGAAGAGCTTCGAGCCACTCTTATCTGCGTAGATGAGGGCTTCCGAGCGACGAGCTCACAGGTGCGTGATCTACCTTCAGTCACATGTTGTTATTTCATTTCATGAATTATTGAACTGTGGAACTGATGATTTGTTTACCTGTTTGTAGGCTGCTCAGCTGAAGGCGATACGTACCGAGTTGTCGATCCGCGATCAGCGGATCGCAGAGCTTCAGCGGACCCTGCAGCGACGCAGTGAGCTTCCTCAGGACGTAGCCGAGCTGCGAGTTGCCCTAGAGCTGGAGAGGAGGGAGCGTGCTCGGGAGCGCGAGGAGCGGGCTCGTGAGCGGGAGGAGCACCAGGCGGAGCGTGCCCGGTTCCAGGAGCAGCTGACGGCACGAGAGCGTGAGCTGGCGGACTCGAGGACCCAGTTGATCCTTTCCCAGGAGCGGCTGCGAGTGTCCGAGGAGCGGTTGCAGCGAGGCCGTGAGCGAGCACGGGCTGCGGGGTACTCCTTCACCAGCTCCACCTTCGTGGCGGGTTCTTCCCTCCGAGAGAGGAGCGAGGCAGGGGGACACGTTCGGGTTCCGGCTTCTTCGCGGGGGCCTATGCCGCCTCCACCAGTGCCAGCTCGGGACGGTGAGGAGGAGGTTGAGAGCAGGAGAGTAGAGGAGGGTGGAGGTGAGAGCTGAGAGTTTTGTACTTGTACTCCTCCACCTTCACACCTGTACATGATAGACATGATGATATATATATATATATGAGATTTGAGCTTTTGTTACCTGAGTACTTGTATGGTTGTGGACTTGTGTTTGTGTACTTTTTCTTTCCACGTCCCTCGTGTTTGTTTTACTTTGCCCTGTATCTGCAGCTGCGGTTTTCACTTGAATAAAACAGGTTAATTCATCTGTTCGACTTGGCCCCTTGCCCAATAAGCAAGGGGTGGCAATATTTTGACCTTAAATGACGGGTCAAGGGGCCAAGCCTTTAATAAGGCAAAATGAAATAATCAAAACTCGGGGATGCCTCATGCAATCACACATATGTAAACAATAATTAAAAGATGTCCAGGCAAGAATGCAACTCATGCAATATGAAGAATTTATTTTTTGTTCTTTTCAGTATATGTATATATTTTTTTTAGGGATTTTCTGAAAAACACGCCTTAGATTAGGTCGTTACCCAAGTAAAAGACGCCCTCGGAGACGGCGTTACTGTGAAAAGATTTTTTTGAATTTTGTTGAAAACACGACCTTCCAAGAGGCGTTATTTTTAAAGAAACGACTTTAAGATAGGCGTGAATTAACATTAAAGCGCCTTGAACAAAGGCGTTAATTTTATTCCTCCCAAATTGAGCTGACAAAGAAATTAAGGTGGTGGGCCCTACTCGGTCATCATCTAAGATCCATTAACCTTTCTTGAATAATTAAAAGGGGAATTGGCGTGAATATGGTTAAACTTATACACAAGATTTCGTGCAGTGCATTCTCTTCAGTTTGTCTCGACCATTCTGCTGGTTCATGACTTTTCCAAAAATAAAAAAAGAAGGTATAAGGAAGCCCACAAAAGATTCAGAGATACCTGAGGCAAAGCTACCTCCCCTACTCTATGCCTGTTGGGGTTCGGTCTTTGGCGTAGGGACGCTTTGTTGCCTTTTGCCTCTTTATATTGCATGCATACGCCCAAGGTTTTCCTTGCGGGGACTTTGCCCTCTTGACATGCTTTTCTTTTCACCATTTGACTTTCACTTTGGAATTGATTTGCATTGAATAGATTTGAACTGATGAACAACCTAATTGTACTTGGGCTTTTTGTGGCATTTGTTCCTTTTTGGGCCCTGACTTCCTCCTACTAGGGCGGCGGATAGGCTTGGCGTGTCTACCTCGAGACCTCCCTTCCTCCCTTGTGGGCCGAAGAAGAAAAGAATGGATATCGTCTTTCGCCTTTGGTCTGGTTTCGACTTTCCATCAGATTTTGCACTGCTTGAGCTCAAGAGTAAAGTGTGTAGTGTGTGCGGGGTCAACTCCCATTTTAAATTAGCAAGACTGATGAATGGATTTTGAATTTTGACCTTTCGGACCGTGGACCTTTGCCTGTCATGTCAGCCCAAAAAGGAGAACCATGAAAGAAAACTCTTTTTTTGTTTTTGATTTTGAAAATATTCGATTTTTTTTTGATTATTTGGGAGATTTCTATTTTCTTTGGATTTTTTTTGTGAAGTTTTCAAATTTTGTTTGGATTTTTTGTTCAGGGGTAATATTTCTTGAGATACAAACCGTTCCAGGGGTGAGTTAATTCCTCTCCTTCAGCATTAACCAGTTTATAAGCATTGCCAGGATAAACGTCTTTTATGATGAACGGCCCTTCCCAATTTGGTTGGAGCTTTGAACGAGGGCCACCTGGTTTTACAAAAATTCTTTTGATTACCATTTCACCGACCTTAAATTTTCTCTCAATTACCTTCTTTTGATAAAAACGTGAGAGCCTGTTTTGATAAACGCGCGCATGCTCAGCGGCGACCAGACGCTTCTCATCTAGGAGTTCCAATTGGGCAAGGAGTGAATCACGACGTTCATCGATAGAGAGTTCCTCATCCAATTGTACTCGCAGAGAGGGGATAAGAATCTCATAAGGGACTACGGCCTCCATTCCATAAGTAAGGGCGAAAGGAGTTTGCCCAGTGGGGGTTCGAATGGAAGTGCGGTAGGCCCAAAGAGCTTCAACCAGCTTGTCTGGCCAGTCCGAAAATTTATTAGCCTCGCACGTCTTCTTAACAATTTTGATTAAGGTTTTATTAGTGGCCTCTGCTTGGCCATTGCCCTGCGGATAATAGGGAGAAGAATGATGCAATGCAATGTTATACCTGTTGCAGAGATCCTTGAGATCTTGAGAGATAAATTGAGGCCCATTGTCGGTGACGATGGTGCTTGGGATGCCGAACCTCGTGATGATGTTCTTCATGATAAATTTGCAGACGGTTGATGCTTTAATTTCCACGTAAGCTTCTGCTTCCGCCCACTTGGTGAAGTACTCCGTTGCCGTGAGAATGAATGATTTTTGCTTGGTCAGGAGGTTCGAATCACCAAGAGGTCCAATGATATCAAAAGCCCACATGGAAAAAGGCCATGGGGAGGACGTAGGATGGAGTGAAGAAGCAGGAGAATGAATCTTGTCGGCGTGCAGTTGGCACTTAACACACCTTCGAACATAGATAGAACAATCCTCTTCTAGAGTGGGCCAATAGAAACCTAGTCTAAGAATCTTCTTAGCTAGCATCTGGCTGTTCACATGACCACCACACACACCAGAATGCGCCTCTTCCACAACTTTCCAAGATTCATCATCATCGAGGCATCTCAATAAAACACCGGTGAGCCCTCTTCTGTAGAGCACACCCCCAACCAAAGTATAACGTTGAGCCACTCTTCTTATTGCTTTCTTTTCTTCTGTAGTGGCTTCCTCGGGATAAGACTGATCATTACAGTATCTGGCAATCTCATAATACCAAGGCTTTTCTTCGTCAGCCAACTCTTCTTGCCAATCCAATAGCATGACCTCTTTGCCTTCAAGAGCTTCTTTCCGTCTAACCTTCTCAAGCACCTGATCCCTAATATCAAGAAAAGCACGATCCCTAATGGCTGGAGTATCACGCTGATGAATCAGGGGGACATGAAAATCACGCTCAGGAGGGAAGACTAAAGCGGAAGCTAAGGAAGCAAGTGCGTCGGCCAAGATGTTCTGGCTACGCGGGACATGAACGAAAATCAATTTAGTGAAGAGTTTGGCGTAAGCTGAAGCGAGTTCCTGATAGGGCTTGAGCTTAGGATTGATGGTGCGGCACTTGACCAACACTGGCGTAGAATAAGCTGACTGTCACCGACAATTCGTAAATGAGTGACACCATATTGATGAGCGGTTTTAAGACCGGCCAAAAGAGCTTCATACTCGGCTATGTTATTGGTGACGGGAAAAGTGAGCCGAGCAGCAAATGGAATGGTGACCCCTTCGGGTGTTAAAAGAACCATGCCGATCCCTCTTCCTTGAGAATTAAGAGCTCCATCAAAATGTAACGTCCACATAGGATCATGGGATTGATTAATGGACATTAATTCTTCATCTGGGAACTCTGAATTGACAGGATCAAAGCGGGGGAGAGGGTGGTGAGCAAGATGCTCGGCAATGGCATAACCTTTGATAGCTTTTTGCTGAATGTAAGTGATGTCAAATTGAGAAAGGAAGCTTTGCCAGCGTGCCAATCGATCAGTGAGGACAGATTTTTCAAGGAGGAATTTGATTGGATTCATGCGAGCAATGAGGTGAACCTCGTGAGCTAGGAAGTAGTGTTTTAGCTTCTGAACTACCCAAACCAAAGCTGCACAAGTCTTCTCCATGGCTGAGTATCTCTGCTCACAGGGGTTAAGAAGTTTAGACAAGTAGTATGCTGCCCTCTCCTTACCTTCCTCATCCACTTGAGCTAAGACAGCACCTACGGAGTCATCCAGGACCGAAACATAGAGAATAAGTGGCTTGCCTGGAATTGGCGGCCTCAGGACAGGAGGATTGACCAAATAATCCTTCAATCCGTCAAAGGCTGCCTGACATTTGTCATCCCAATTAAACTTGACTCCCGGCTTAGTAAGCTCGTAGAACGGCCTACACCTCTGCGAGTGCTGGGAGACGAAGCGGCGAATGAATTGCAACCTCCCGATTAATCCTCGGACTTCCTTCAAATTCTTGGGAGGAGGCATATCTCTAATGGCTTTTGCCTTGTTGGGATCAACTTCAATTCCCCTCTTGCTAACAATGAAACCGAGCAACTTCCCTGAAGAAACGCCAAATACGCACTTCTTGGGGTTCATTTTCAATTGAAATTCTCGTGATCTCTGCAAAACCTTAGCCAGAACCCCAGGATGCTCAATCCTTGTTCTTGATTTCACAACCAGGTCATCCACATACACCTCAATATAAATATGAATCATGTCATGAAAAATTGCCATCATAGCCCTTTGATAAGTGGCTCCAGCATTCTTAAGTCCAAAGGGCATGACCACATAACAATATGTGCCCCATGGTGTAGTGAATGAAGTTTTCTCTTGATCTTCTTCGGCCAGGCGAATCTGATTATAGCCTGAAAAGCCATCCATGAAAGAAAGAGTCTCAAATCCTGCCGTGTTATCAATCAACACATCAATATGAGGGAGGGGGAAGTCATCCTTAGGACACGCCCGGTTGAGGTCCCGGAAATCTATGCAAATTCGAACTTTTCCATCTTTCTTCATAACTGGGACAATGTTAGCCACCCAATTGGGATAAAGGACGACTCTAACGAATCTAGCCTTGTGGAGTTTATCGACCTCTTCTTTCATTTTCAAAGCCATGCTAGGGTGGAAACGCCTCAACCGTTGTTTTACCGGGACAGACCCTGGCTTAAGTGTAAGGCGATGTTCAACAAGCGCAGGGTCTAATCCAGGCATATCTTCATAACTCCATGCGAACGTGTCTTTGTATTCTTGAAGAACTAAATGAGCGCCTCCTCTTCGGAGGGCGGCAAATTTTTGCTAATGAGGACAATCCTAGGGTCTTCCTCGTACCCAAATTGATTTCTTTGGTAGGTTCTTCTACGGAGGCTGATGGTTCGTCGAATCTTCTCATACCACTAGCAAAAGCATCAGCCTCGTCCTCATATTCTTCATAACTTTCATCCCCCTCTTCAATAGGGTCTTCATCATTCATGATTTCATAGACACCCAAACCCTCATCAGAAGCGATAGAATCCTCAATTTCTAACTCTGGCAGGATAATTGGATCTTCCACAAACTCAGGGAGAGCTAAACAAGCTTGGCATCTAATGGCCAATTCCAACAAAAATCTGCGAGGAATCTGCTTACCCTTGGCCTTCTTGTGTGAATCTACCCCATGAATTTTATTAGCAGAAGAGGAAGAAAGGGGGGAAGAGCAACTAGCTTGATTATAAGAGAAAGAAGGAGGTGATAAAGTGGATACAGGAGGTGATACAGAGGAGGGCCCCTCACCAGAGGGGGAGAAAAGATTTACCAAGGAATCTTGGAAGAGCGGCCCCTGGGTTGGGACGCGCTCGGGAGAAAAGTAGGAGGTCTCCTCAAAAGAAATGGAGGATTGGAATATTGGAGATTTGGCATTTTTTTTTCGTTTTCATGTTTTCCTTTGTTTTTATTTTCTTTTTCAAGTAAAAAGCAATGTGAAGGGAGAATAGTAGGTGGAGTGGAGATTGCAAGTTTGGAGAAAGATTTAATCAAAGATGGCCCACGCGGGGGCGAGATGGAGTCTTCAGCAAATCGCTCGAGGAGCGAAGGAGCAATCGGGAGGGAAATCTGAATTGAATCGGGAGACAAGTTGATAGTAATCGGTGGTGGTCGCGGCACGTGACCAAACCAACGGGAATAGAGAGAAGCCAACACCAACGGATGCACAGAAGTGAGGGAGAAAAGGCCGGCCCACAGCCTATCCACGGAAAATCCTTCTTCAAAGGGGACATCTGGCTCCCCCGTATCTGTGTAGTCACTTAACATCTGCCTTTTATCTGTGATTGCGGCAGGCATTTCAATCAGTTCTTGAATCAATGGCGGCCATTCTGGATCTGTCGGCATGAACAGGCGGCTTAAGAGAAAGTGATGTCATTCATGTCAAACCACCTGTACCAGTCACATTCCGGATCACCCATTTTTCTTCTTTTATCTGGCCTTAACGACTCCAGGGCTTTGTAAGTGGCCAATGGGGCAATGTGACGAGCAAACTGTCTAGCGTGCACATCTTGACAATCAAGCAATGATGTAATGATGGTAGTCTGTTCATTGTTCTGAACGCCACCGGTGACAAAATGTGTCTTTAAAGTCCAGGTGAGCGGCTGGCGATCTGGCTTGAAGGTGGACGTCATAACAGCCCACGGCTCTCCTTCATTCTTGCCCGGTGCTTTGTAGCCTAAGCCGCCTCGTGCAACCACCTTTTGAGGCTTAATGGGCCTAATCTTGCCCTGGAGTTTGGCGCCCAGGCCCTTGCCATCTTGATATCCCATTCTTATCAGAATGTTCCAGCCGGGGGTATTCATCATATTTTTCTTTTTCTTCTTCCCTTGGAAGGCAGGGGTGTCATAGCAACTGTTGTAACAGTCTCAGATAGCATCGGCTGAGAGTGGGGAATGTCCAGCACAGATAATAACGGCTTGTTGGCTGGCCATATAGAAGGAACTGATGAAGCTACATGAATGTCCTCCTCTGGCAAGATCGGCACGCTGGTCACCTTGATAATGCGGCCCTTGTGCGGAAACTTAAGGCACTGATGGTTTGTAGAGGGCACTGCATCAAGCTGCTGAATATAAGGGCGACCCAGGATGCCATTAAAGGTCGGGTCCATATCCAGAATATGAAAATCTGCCGTAATGGTGGCTGGACCCAAGCTGACTTTAAGAGTAATCATACCCAGAGGGGGTTTCTTTGTATTGTCATATGCTGTGACAGTAATGGTGGATGGCCGAATCTGGCTCTCAGGGATACCGCATAACTTCAGAGTGCTCGGAGGCAACACATTGATAGATGCACCGGTGTCTACCAAACACTGCTTAACAGCCACCTTGTTGATATCAACCGTGATACATAGGGCATATTTTCTTGCCGGTAGAGGTGCTAACTCATGTTCATGGAATGTGATTGCCGGCTGACTGCTAGCAGGTGTCAAGACTGTAATTATCTGTTCAACTGGAAGGTCCTCATTGACCATGACCTTCTGCAGGTATTCCTTCAGGGCCAGCTGATGAGTGGTGGACCTCTTGATTAATTCAAGGATGGAGATTCTGGCTGGAGTGCGATCCAAGTGCTTTAACAGATCATACTGAGTTCCCGGCACTGAATCTTGTTCCTGTTCTTGCTCTTGTGGCCCCTGCACGGGCTCTATCTCTCTCTGTGGGAAAACACGGTGGAACATCCGTCCACTACGGAGCGGCGCTACGCCTTGACGCGCCTCTGTCGGGGCAATATTAGGAGGAGGGTTGGAAGAGGAGGAAGGAATGTCGGTAGCAGAGATCTGCTAGGGGATACCAAAGGGGAATTCAATGAAAGGGGCGCCCCTGTAGGAGGCGTAGTAGTGGTGTTTAATAAAGATGCCCCCGCGGGAGGCATGGGAGGAGTATTTGAAGAAGGTGCCCTCGCAGGAGGCGTGAGAGAAGAAAGGGATATCCGAATGCGAGGGGTATTGGCAGGTGGTGGAATAAGGAGAGATCGTGGCACAAAAGGTGGTTGTACTGATGGTGGAGGAACTCTTGCCGGTGTAGGAGTGGTAGAGGGGGTAGCGGGTGCTGGCGGTGAACGGAGTAGGAGTGGCCTGGAGGGCG
The DNA here is from genome assembly GCA_022559845.1 of Amorphophallus konjac. Classification (NCBI taxonomy): domain Eukaryota; kingdom Viridiplantae; phylum Streptophyta; class Magnoliopsida; order Alismatales; family Araceae; genus Amorphophallus; species Amorphophallus konjac. The sequence goes on from JAHNEJ010001895.1 coordinate 20,123, forward strand.
CGGATGTAGGATTGGTGGTGGAAGGTGGAATGGTAGGTTGCTGTGGTGGTAAGCGGTTAAGAAGAGAGCGAGCCGGCAAGGCCGTGGAATTGGTGGTGGTAGATGGGTTGACGGGGCGTAAAAGAGAACGTCCCGATAGGAGACTAGAAGGAGAAGGAGGAACGCGCAAAAGGCGCGGAGTTTGATTTTGGGTTGGATCATGGTGGAATGCCCCGACAGAGGCGTTTTCTTCGTGCCATCCCTGTCCTCTCTCCACCTCGTAGAGAGACGTGACAGGGTTCACGTGTTGATTAGGAGCGTGCTCCGGCAATGGATTACGGACAATCCCCATATCCTGCTGGGGTGCTGGAGCTTGCTGTGGCTGGACTTGCTGCGGAGCTGGCTGCTGTTGTTGCTGATTTTGCTGTTGCCGATGCGGCCTTCTCTCTTTCATGGTGGCGATGACTTGCCTCATTTCATCCCAATTAATGCCACCCTGGTCATTCAAATCATAAATATGATCTCTGAAATGGAAACAACGATCAAGGTTGTGACCAGGGGCGCGGTGAAATGCACAGTAACGGGATGTGTCAACATTGTCGGGCCACACCGTTCTTTCTTTTGGTAGGACGAGCAGGTTGGCGGCCATCAAAGCATTAAAAATGTCAGGGAGACTCTCTGGGAGTGGCGGATAATGGGCCCTCTTGGGGCCAAGCGGTGGTCTCCGTTGTTGTTGGCCATAGTTGGAAGGTGGGGGGACCTGATGGTATTGTGGTGGTGCTGGAGGGTCGGTGCGAGGCGCTTGGCTCGGTGATGGAGCAAAAGAAGGTTGGGGTGTGAAGTGGCGTTGTGGAGCGGAGGTAAAATGGGGGTTTTGCTGTGGAGGTGGCGGAGGTCGTGGGTTTGACTGGTGGTGGGGGTGGCCAACTACGCCAACCTGCTCGTTTGTGACAGTGCCCTCAGTCGTGGGCCCGCTGTTGACATTTGTATTCTTCTTAAACAGCCGAGGCTTCGGCTCAAACATGCCCATGATGGGCGAATCCTTCATTTGTGTTTGTATATAACGAGCTCTTTCATAGAGCTCTTCCATAGTTGTCAGCCGATTCATGGCCAAAATGTGCCGGAATTGAGGAGTTGCATTAGAAATGACCATTTTTACTTGCTCTTGTTCCGACAATGTGTCCTTCAATTTCTCGGCCATAGACCGCCACCTGTCAGCAAATACAATGAAGTCTTCCTCGGGCTTCATTCTCTCAGCGACCAGATCTGTAACAGAAAGGGACGGTCCTACCCGGTCTCTGTACTTTTGCAAGAATTTCCTTTGGATAACATCAAAATCACCGGCATCAGCTGGCTCCAGGGAATAGAACCATTCGAGGGCTGGCCCCTCAAGAGATCTCCTGAATAAATAGGCCAGGGAGGCCTTATTGTCTTGCCAGAAAGAAGTCTCATATCGGAAATCCTTTAAATGAATGAATGGGTTGCCTGTTCCATTATATCGCCGGAAATTCGGCATTTCAGAAGGTGGTAAATGGAACACTGGCAACGTAGGAAGAGAAATTTCCGGAGCATTCTTAGTTGCTGTAACCTTCTTGAGCTGCTCCTCCATGCTGGCCAGCTTCTGAAGCAAGAGAGTGTTGGTATCGGGCTCGACTGGGGCCTGATTCTGAACAAAAGAATGCGGTATAGGCGTTCGTAGAATCCGAGGAGGTTGGAGGATTGATGCCTAACCGCTGAATAGCTCGCCTGCTGGGCCGGCATGGCCGCAGTAGGCGTTTGTGGACGAGAGGAAGGGGGATGCAAGACCGCCTGGTCATTAGCAATCTGATGGCCACTCACGGCCGGAGGGGGATTAGAGGAAGATGAAAGGACGGATTTCCCCTTTAAAGCGGCCTGAATGGCTTGCCGCTGGGAGTCATCCAACTGGGAGAGAGCTTGGATCAAATCTGTGACGTTGATGGATGGGGAAGGGTTCCCCGAAGTGTTGGAAGATGGAACTTGAGACGAAGGGTCCGCCTCATGGATGGTGGTATCGACCACATGGACTTGTGAGTAATGGGGGTGAGGAGGAAGGTAGTTCCCCTCATAATAAACAGAATCTTGGAGAGGGTCCTCATATTGACCAAATATGTTCTCATTCTCATCATCATAAGAGTACCCGTTGCCTGACATGTTGATGGTTTTACCTGAACGGAGTTTCATTCTTAAGAGAGAGGATGTTTAATGAAGGAACTATCACAAAATATTCAATCCAAACAAAGCAATCAAATCACCCAACTATGTTTATGCAAACAAGATTGGCAAGAAACGCAAGATTTTAATGTTTGATGTTTGAATTTAGGGTGGATTATTTGTGAAAGTTCACTCTTTTGCCAAATGAGACCTAGTTTGATCCGAGTGTAACCTCCGGGTCAACTAAGTTCTTCTCTCTTTTAACAACGTATAGGTTCTCTAAACTCCAGGTACTTCAAGGGTACAACCAGCCCGGCGTCCGTGAGGGAATCCACGGGTGCAGGGACTTACGGAGGTCTTGGAAAAGGGATTTCCGGTCCAAAGAGACGGAATGCTCAATGGAGGGTCGTCCCGATTCCAAGAAGGGTGTGTGGATCCTAGGATAGAGAGAGGAGGTCTCTCAACCAAGCCAACAAATCAAGACAATCCAAGCAGCAATGTAGTATCAAGACGAATGCCCAGTAATGAATAATAGCCAATCTGTGAAAAGAACAGTAAAGACACGCCTTTGGGAAGGTCGTGTTCACAGCAAGAGGAAAGACACGCCCTGCGGTAGGTCGTGATAAAATGAAAACACGGCAGCGTCGCTGTCGTAAATTCTGTGAGGGGCTCACAGACGGTAGGAAAAACACGCCTTGAGGTGAGGCGTTATAAAGAAAGGATGCCTGCAACTGAGGACGTCAAAACTCCGAGACACGCCCTGATGGAAGGCGCTGATAATAAATGAAACGCCTGTAAAGGGGGCGTTAATTCGCAGGCAATGATAAGGATGTAGCAGACAGCAGTTATGGAAACAGACGCCCTGGAGATGGGCGTTAATAAATGAAACACGTCCCTGTGAGGGGCGCTAAATAGCAGACGATATAATTAGTGAACACAATGCCAGCAGATGCAATGAACACACGCCTTTGAAGGGGGCGTTAATTAATCAAAACACGTCCCTGTGAGGGGCGTTAAATCAAAAGACGCCCTTGTCGAAGGTGTTAATAAACAGCAATTGACTGATCTGGGGTGTATGCAGGGTGCACAATGGAGGGTGCCCGAGGGGCACAAGGGAAAGGGTACCGAGGGTACCGAGGGGAAAGGGCACGCTGTAGATTCCTTTTAAAATCCACACTTAAAAATATAAAAAGCAATAGATATATAGGTGAAAGCAATAAAAATAGCACGAGGTGCTAATGTGGAGTGTGTGTGATCGCCAGAGACACGAGGGTCTCAAAGAGGAGATTGATATGGGAAGATGATCGCAAAATACCTCAAATATGCGGGGGATGTGAGTATTCCTTTCTCTTCAAATCGGCCGGCCGACGAAGAGAGTTCTTCCTTTGATTACCCTTGCAAAAAAGACAAACACCAATGAAGAAATTGCATTAGATATGTGGTGAGTGTAGCATCAATTCATGATAAAAATATATGAGCATGAAAGCATGTGCAAGAACGCACCTTAAGGGTGGTTGCCCTTAAACCCCTATGCAAAGGGTGTGGGAGATGAATGAATGCATGAAAATAATGAGAATAAGGGAGATGTGCAAGAGTTGCACTATGGGGAGATCTCAATATGATGGTTGAGAAAAATCAATGAAAACAATGATATATGATGCATGATCTATAACAATAATGATAATGAAGATAAGAAGAATAATGAAGGGAAGATAAGATAAAAAAAAATCTTTTTTTGTGGTTCCTTGGCTTGAATGCTCGATGGGGAGAAAGCCTCAAAGGGATGAAGATGTTGATGTGAAGTCCTCCTTAGCCAAAGGGCCCTGCGTTCGGTTCCTGTAAAAAGAAAAGAAGAAACAAAAGGAAAAGAACAACAGTAGCAGAAGAAGAAGAACAAGAAGAAGAAGAAGACGGAGGCACGTAGAAGACAGAAGAAGAAGGAAAAAAATAGAAGAACGCAGGGGAGAATGAGAATTATCGGAACCAACCCCTTAACAGAGGCGAGAGCCTCTATTAATAGGTTAGAAAAAGGTGATAAGAAGGGAAGAGATTAAAGGAGGAAGGGATAAGAACGGGCAAGAGCCCAAATAGAGGAGGAGTCTAACGAGGCAAGGACTCTCCGGTGAAAGGGCTGCGAAGCCAGAAGGTGAAACACGTCTTAGGTCAGGGCGTCAATTAATGAATTGACGACTTGACCAGAGGGCGTTTCTCAAAAACACGCCCTGCACAAGGGCGTTTCTCAAAAACCAAATTTAGCAATAAAAACTCCCCATATTTAAAAAATATAAAACACGCCTTAATTAAAGCCACGTTTAAAAACACGCCCCTGAGAAGGGCGTTAATTTCAAGAGCTCAAATGGGGAAGTCGGTCAAACCTAGAAGAATTAACGCCCTCATTTGAGGTCGTCCTTTCTTTAAGAAACGCCCTTGGTTAAGTCATGTTTTGAAGAAAACACGCCCTTACCCAGGTCGTGAATTTAGAAAATTCATAAAATAGATAAAATGGGGGAGAAATAGATAAAATGGGAGAAAACGCCCTAGACAAGGTCGTGTTTCAAAAACACGCCCCTGATGAGGGCGTGAATTCAAAAAAAATAGAGATAAATGCCCAAAAAATCCAAAAAAATAGGAAAAAGGAGATAAATGGGGAAAAATAGGAGAAATTCAAGAAAAAGTGGGAAAACCACTCAAATAAGCTGATTTGAGGGTCAAATGGGGCATCGCAGAGTGATATGAAATATACTCAAAATAATGTCAATTTTAGCGTGTCTACAGCTGTCCCGCCTTGGCGTCTGCTTTGCAAGGGAGCGTAGCAAACTGAAAAGTAGATCCCATGGTGTGATGAGACACGCAATCAACATCACTTGATGAGAATCAAATCAAAAGCATGAGATGAAGTAATCTCGGGAAATCCAACGAAATCAACAATGTTTGGATAAAAGGGGAGATGCGCACGCGGTGCACGAAGGAGAATGATCAACTTCCAACGCGGTGGAAGTACCCCAGGTCACAAACCTGTAGGTTTCACCATTGGGGAGCGGTTACCAGCCAGTGGACGTGCTGCAGCCAAGGTGGATCAAAGGAAAGGAGATTAAAAATAAGATGATAAAAATCCAATCAAGGAGCTTTCGAGAAAATGACCCAAAACAGCGACAAAACGAACTGAGGATCAATTCGGCAAGGAAAATCTCATATCGAGAAAGATTAAGATCAATTCAACTCTCACATCAGCTTATCAAAATGATTTTTCAACAATTGCTTCAAAGTCCTACATGAATGCATGCTGGGCTAAAGGGAAAAATAACAAATGAAAATATAATATAATCAAGGATAATATTGTTAAACTGCCCAGACTGGGTCAAGAAACCAATTCTGCGAGCTGATACTAAGCCGAAGCCCGTTTATCCACGCACCAACTCGTAAAGAGGGAACCATCGTCCCCAGTCTTGGACGGCTCAACGGCCTATCCGTATGACTAAGACTCCTCTGGAATCATCATTGTTTTTGATGAAGGGGAACTCAAATCCCAGATTTACCAAAGCCACAAGGTCCTTGATATAATCTAGTAGCGTATGTAACATATAGTAAAATGCATACAGGAGATGGTGATATCAATAAGCATGGGAACTGAGAAATGAGCTGCAAGCACCGTGGGACTTTGATGATGATGCCCAGTCGGCGGGACCAAGAGCTTCTTCCTGCGCTCAAAATTTCATTAGCCAAGATATAAAAGATAACAAACAATGAATGAGGCATTAAGCATAGCAATCATCAAAGCATCAATTATAGCATGTATATGCATGAATAGCATAAGTCAAATCATAGCATTGTTTGTTGTTTTATCATGAGGAGACAATCTGGCTAATCAAGATTTGGAGATGAATGATCAGATCTGATAATGCCCATCGGCGGAGTGATCAGATGAAATTAGCAGGAGTTGATTAAAAAAAAAAATTGGAGATGAATAATCATGAGATATGAGGAAATGATAATCAAAATGCCCAGGGTGGCATGTTATGAGAATATCGGGAAGAATCAATAGATTGATAGCAATAAGTGGAGAGAGGACCCATCTCGTGCTTTTGGTCCTTGCAAAGTTGTTCCTGCAAAACACCATCAAAAAATACAATGCAATTTTTTTTGGATTTTGAAAATATGCAAATTTTTATGAGTTTTGAAAAAGATATTCCAATTTTTATGAATTTTATCAATATGCAAATTTTTGTGGTTTTTTTTTTAGGAAAAGATATGCAAATTTTTATGAAGTTTTGAGAAAGAAATATTCAATTTTTTGTTTGATTTTTGTTAAACATTGCTAAAGCAACATCAAAGGGTGTCTTAAACCACTGGCTAGGGGCTCTCGTTCCTTCCCCTTTCGCTAAAATTTCCCAAAGCCGGGCGTGCATTGAAGGGTGGCGCCCTATAACCGACCGTCTTTGATCAACGGTGCCCCTACCAAGGCCATACCCGAGAAACATTCGGTCTTGGAGGGAGGAGAGAAGAACAATTGGAGATAAACTTTACGCAGGATGGGAGATATCAAGACTTGAATTCCTTCCAAGGTGTTAACCCTCAAAGAGGTAGTCTGTTGTGCCGGGGCTTTGTGCCTTTAATTTTCAGACCCTTGACATGCATACGACCAGGGTTTTCTCTGTGGGGACTTTGTCACTCTTGTCATGCCATAATTCCTAATTGCAATTATCAAAATTCTGATTTGATTTCCATAATAGCCCTTGTGGCAAGATTTATCATGAAATTCATATTTATTTTTCTTCTGGGTCAAGACTGCCCCTATTTGAGACTCCTCTCGTATTGGGATTTACCAAGGTTGGTCATCTCATCCGTCAACCTCTTGCACCTGCATGCGGCCGAGTAAAGAAGAGAAAAGACTTTCAGAAATTTATGGCATGGCCAAGGTAGGAACGGTGTTTAACTAAAGGAGCCGACTAAGGACGCCGTGAAGTGTGTGCGGTGCCCAGCTAAGGGTCGCTCTTAACAAGCGGGGAGAGAATGTTGAATTCCCAGCGCGGGGTTTTTATTAACCAGAGGTGCTGCAAAAGCAAGCCTAAAGACTCTTTTTGAGGATGATTTAATTAAACAAAAGCCTAAGATAAAGATCTAAAGCACCACTCTTAATCTTGTTAGGAAGCACTTCATTTTGAAGTAATGAGGTAATGATATCATATAAATGCATACTTACGCCAATATGTTACCTTGCAACCTTTGTTAAAGCAACTGTCGCGAGAGGTTGATCATTGTGGGATAGTCCTCTTAGGCAGATAAAGGATTGGAAGCAAAGGATTGAAAGTGGCTTAACAAGAAGGAGTGGTGCCAAGACCAGACTCAGACGAATAAGGAAAAAAGGAAAAGAGGCGAGGGCTAGAACTCCCTCACTAAGGTGTGGAGACCCTGATCACATGGAACAGTCTACAGAAGAAGTGAAGAATTAGAAGGATGAGTGAGGACTAAAGCCTCGAAAGCAATGGGAGAAAGGGCAGATGCCCAAGGCAGTGGATGTGGAAGAAGTTGGGTCAGACCCATAATCAGGAGGAATTAGAAGAAGAAATTGGTAGATAGAAAGAGTTGGATCCGGAGGGTCCGGAGGTAAAGGAGGAGAATCGTGATAGGAGGAATCATCCGGGGGCTCCGGAGGGATAACGAAAGAAGGGACGCGATGCCCTGGGGAGAAATAGGGAAAAAGATGATGAAAAAGATGACGGAAAAGGAAGAAGAGAATAAAAGATATGGAGTCCCGGAGGAGCAAAAAGATGAATTGAAGGAAATATGGAAGGTCCGGAGGTTCCGGAGGAATGAAATCAGGAGGGTCGCGATGCCCTGGGAGATGATAGAGAGAATAAGACGGAGAATCCGGAGGTTCAGGAGGAAGAATATAGAAAGGGGCGCGATGCCCGAGAGATAAGTCCGGAGGTTCCGGAGGAGGCAAATAGAAAGGGGCGCGATGCCCGGGGAAAAGATGGAGACAATCAGGTGGAGAATCCGGAGGTTCCGGAGGGAGCAAATGGAAAGGGGCGCGATGCCCGAGAGATAAGTCCCGAGGTTCCGGAGGAATAGAATCAAAAAGGGCGAGATGCCCAAAGAGGAGGGATAAAATTCCTGGAGGTTCCAGGGAGATAGCAGGAAAGGGGGCGCGATGCCCCAAGGGAAGTGGACAAAAAGATGAATATGAATAAGATGGGAAATGCGAAATATCTGGCGGTGCCGGAAGACGAGGAAGGTACGGGTTTGGAAACCCGGGAAGCAGGAGATCCAATTGTATGCGAATGCAATGCGATGAATGCTGTGAATGCATGAATGCAACAAAATGCATGAGATGCAAGGAATATGGAGAATATGAAGGGCGAGAGGACGAGATCCTCCTCATAACCCTGGGAATGGCCCATGAAGAAGAAGTGATAGAGATGGACGAATAGAAAGTGGAACAAATAAGGGATGGTCCCTTAGCATCAAGGTAACTGCCCCTCCATGGCAGTGAACATGTACGGCCAATTGGCCCAATAAAGGAAGCTTCAATAAATGACAACCCCTTTGGAAAGCGAAGATCAATAAAGTGAGGGAGTCGTAGAGTTGGAACGGGAAGCATTATGTTGCCCATTGATGGTGATGAATATGGAATGTTGAATAAAATGGGCATTCGCCCCTTGTAAATGAATTCGGAATTCGAAGGTTTGAACAAAGGGTGCCCTGCCCGGCCTTCATACGGCGTTAACGCTTGGCATCTGTTGAGCAGTGGCGGTGACTCGGCCTCTTCGATTATGCGCGGCACAATAACCCGGATTGGCATCCGGTAAATAAATTCTTGAATCTTGAATGGCACAGTCGTGGCCAAAGTCTTCTTGCCCGCCTTTTGCTTATCCTTGGCGCGAGTAGCTACAGAAGCACGCCCCTTCCGAGTAACAAAGGGAGGTGAGGCGGAGGCAGGAGGCTCCGTGGATGGTGGAGTTATAATGGAAGGTGTTGGCAAATGGGTGAGCGTAAGCGGGGGTTCAAACACGTCGAGTTTCTCCCTTTGCTCGGAAGCAGTTGGGATTGGCTCGTATGCAAAAAAGGGCGGATCCTGCTCAGGACTAACCATGGGTAAAGGCGTAAGGCTATATGGTGGAGGAATAGGCAATGTGGGTTTTAAAGGGATAATGGAAAGCCGAGGTGGCGGTAATGGGAGGCTAATTGGGAAAGGTTTAACGGTAGGCTCAATGGAGGCCGATGGTGTGGAGGTTAATGGTTTAAGGAGTGGAGGTGTAATTGGTGGAGGTTTAATGGAAGGTTTAGGGGAGGTTAGTGTGAAGGTTAATGGTGTAACTGGAGGAGGTGTAATTGATGGAGGTTTAATGGAAGGGGGAGACTCAAAATGTGCCGGTGTGGGTGATTGAAGTATCGACCCATCATCGTAACACCAGGAGGTCTCATAAATGGGGGTTGGATCGGGGATGGTTTCATCCTGAGCAGGAGGTTCATCGAATGATAGCGGAGGGAGCGGGAAATTAAGGAAACTCGGAAGGGGTGCCTGCGGAGCTTCATCATCATCGTACACTACCTCGAATTCTTCAGTTGTCGGTTCTTGCTCGTTTGGAATATCAACGCCGTAGTCATCCATCCTATCTTTCCATTCTCTCTCCATCTTTGTAATCTCATCCAAAGCGGCATGGAGAGGATTGACTGGAGTAGGAGGAACCGTGACCCTCTTTAATTGTTCCTCCATGGAAGTAATCTTATCAAAAAGAGATTGTTGGAGGGGTGTGACTTGAACAATAGAAGGTTGGCAGGGCCTTGAAGGAGGAGGGGCCGCATAAAAAGGCCGTGGAGGGGAGTTGACGGTATGACCCGTAAAAGAACCCGGATGGGCCGGATTGCAATGAATAAATGGGCCTCGGGGCCGTGAGGGAGGAGGAATAGAAGGAGGCGGGTGTCGGACCACCCGAGTAGAATGAATAGGGGGAGATGGGTAATGGGCTACCCGAATATGATTGGAAGGAGGAGGTGGGTGATGGGCCACCCGTGTAGAATTGGAGGGAGATGGGTGATGGGCCACCCGAATAGAATTGGAAGGAGGGAGAGATGCATGAGATGTACCCTCAACGGCAGCCTTAAGGGCTTGGATCTGTTGAGGGGTAAGATGATCTAATGCATGGATGATTCGAGAGACCTTCTCGTCATTGGGAGGAGACGGTCCCGAGGGAATAGTGGCTCGAACTTGAGGAGGGGGACCATAAGAATGGACATTGCCCATGGGTTGGGTATGACCATGAGAATAAGGACGTGGTCCCTTGAAAGAATGGTGAGAATGCTGATTAACAAGTTGAAATTGAGGATATGAAGTGCTAGGTTGTGCATCCTCATGAATTGAATTGAACATGTTTCTATCATGGTAAGCCATTATATAATCAAAAATTCTCAATAATTATGCAAATAAGCACACAAGTTGGAATGGTTACCGTGATTTTTGATTGTTTTATCCTTGGTGAATTAAGGATTTTAATAAAGTTTGGAAAGATTCACACAAGGAGAGTCCTAGTTTCAAATGAGATTTGAACTCCAATGCCAACTAGGAACTCTCACTCACCACGTATTAGGCCAACTATATCGGGACTCCAAAAGGGTACAACCTGCCCGACGTCCGTGAGGGAATCCACGGGTGCGGGGGTTTATGGAGGCTTGGAAAAGGGATTTCCAGTCCAAAGAGACGGAATGCTCAATGGAGGGTCGTCCCGATTCCAAGAGGGTGTGTGGATCCAAATGAAGAGGAGGAGGCTCCCAAACCAAATGCAAATATGAATGCAACAGGGTAAACAGGCCAACCACAATAATATGATCAATCAACAAAAATAAGCATGAAATATCATGAAAAACCACAGCCGGGGGTTCTGGAAACCCACAGTAAAAACACGCCCGGGAAGGGGGCGCTACTAAAAAAGACACGACGATGTGACTGTCGTGAATCAACGTGAGGGGCCCAGGGGCTAGCGAAAACACGCCTTAGGGTGAGGCGCTATCAATAAACGGACGCTCTGTTCAGCGGGCGTCAACTCAGGAGACACGCCCTGATGAGGGGCGCTAATAAATAAAAGAACGCCATTGGGCAAGGCGTGAAACACTGGCAGCAGATATATGCAAAATATATGATATGAAGAAAGCACAGGGGTTTGGCAAAACATAGGAAGAAAATGCCCTGGGGCAGGGCGCTACCAATGGAAAAAGCGCCCTTCGGTAGGGCGTGAAACACCGCGGGCAGATGCCAACCAAGTCAAGGAACGCCCTGGGTCAGGGCGCTACCAATAAACGAACGCCCTATGTAGTGGGCGTCAAATCAATAGAAACGCCCTGATCTGCGGCGCTACTCAATAACAAAATGCCCTCGGACAAGGCGTGAATTCACAGGAAGCAACAAAACCCGGAAGTAAGCTGGAAAACGCCCTGGCAGAGGGCGTAAAATATTAAGAAGACGCCTTGTGTCAGGGCGTTAAATCAATAAAAACGCCTCTTCCAGAGGCGTGAATTCATCTTGACCAGGAATCCTTCGCGGCCAGCAACAGCAGAGGAACACTCATAGAATCGATGCAATCAACAAATATGAATATCAAAAGGGCACGCGAGGGTGCCAAGGGGAAAGGGGTAATGAAAGAAGAACACAAAGTGTCCCACCGTGATCGCCAATTTGTAGATTCCTTTTAAAATCCACACTTAAAAATATAAAAAGCAATAGATATATGGGTGAAAGCAATAAAAATAGTACGAGGTGCTAACGTGGAGTGTGTGTGATCGCCAGAGACACGAGGTTCTCAAAGAGGAGATTGATATGGGAAGATGATCGCAAAATACCTCAAATATGCGGGGGATGTGAGTATTCCTTTCTCTTCAAATCGGCCGGCCGACGAAGAGAGTTCTTCCTTTGATTACCCTTGCAAAAAAGACAAACACCAATGAAGAAATTGCATTAGATATGTGGTGAGTGTAGCATCAATTCATGATAAAAATATATGAGCATGAAAGCATGTGCAAGAACGCACCTTAAGGGTGGTTGCCCTTAAACCCCTATGCAAAGGGTGTGGGAGATGAATGAATGCATGAAAATAATGAGAATAAGGGAGATGTGCAAGAGTTGCACTATGGGGAGATCTCAATATGATGGTTGAGAAAAATCAATGAAAACAATGATATATGATGCATGATCTATAACAATAATGATAATGAAGATAAGAAGAATAATGAAGGGAAGATAAGATAAAAAAAAAATCTTTTTTTGTGATTCCTTGGCTTGAATGCTCGATGGGGAGAAAGCCTCAAAGGGATGAAGATGTTGATGTGAAGTCCTCCTTAGCCAAAGGGCCCTGCGTTCGGTTCCTGTAAAAAGAAAAGAAGAAACAAAAGGAAAAGAACAACAGCAGCTGAAGAAGAAGAACAAGAAGAAGAAGAAGACGGAGGCACGTAGAAGACAGAAGAAGAAGGAAAAAAATAGAAGAACGCAGGGGAGAATGAGAATTATCGGAACCAACCCCTTAACAGAGGCGAGAGCCTCTATTAATAGGTTAGAAAAAGGTGATAAGAAGGGAAGAGATTAAAGGAGGAAGGGATAAGAACGGGCAAGAGCCCAAATAGAGGAGGAGTCTAACGAGGCAAGGACTCTCCGGTGAAAGGGCTGCGAAGCCAGAAGGTGAAACACGCCTTAGGTCAGGGCGTCAATTAATGAATTGACGACTTGACCAGAGGGCGTTTCTCAAAAACACGCCCTGCACAAGGGCGTTTCTCAAAAACCAAATTTAGCAATAAAAACTCCCCATATTTAAAAAATGTAAAACACGCCTTAATTAAAGCCACGTTTAAAAACACGCCCCTGAGAAGGGCGTTAATTTCAAGAGCTCAAATGGGGAAGTCGGTCAAACCTAGAAGAATTAACGCCCTCATTTGAGGTCGTCCTTTCTTTAAGAAACGCCCTTGGTTAAGTCATGTTTTGAAGAAAACACGCCCTTACCCAGGTCGTGAATTTAGAAAATTCATAAAATAGATAAAATGGGGGAGAAATAGATAAAATGGGAGAAAACGCCCTAGACAAGGTCGTGTTTCAAAAACACGCCCCTGATGAGGGCGTGAATTCAAAAAAAATAGAGATAAATGCCCAAAAAATCTAGAAAAATAGGAAAAAGGAGATAAATGGGGAAAAATAGGAGAAATTCAAGAAAAAGTGGGAAAACCACTCAAATAAGCTGATTTGAGGGTCAAATGGGGCATCGCAGAGTGATATGAAATATACTCAAAATAATGTCAATTTTAGCGTGTCTACACACGCGAGGGTGCCTAAGGGGAAAGGACACACGAGGGTGTCAAGGGGAAAGGGCACACGAGGGTGCCAATGGAGATGGTAATCAACAAAGAAAACAATGGATGTCCCACCGTGATCGCCAATTTGTAGATCGGATTAAAAATCCTCACTTTTGGGAGTGAAAAATAAATAACAATGATGACAACATGTATAAGATGTGATAAAGAATATAGCACGAGGTGCTAAAGGGGAGTTGTGATCGCCAGAGGGTTTACCTCAATAAGAAGAAATGGGATCGCGTGTACCTGGTGAAGAGTGGGATGCGGGATAAATGCGGATTTCCTCCTCCAACTCCAATCGGCCGGCCGATGAAGTGGGTTTTCTTGATTGATTACCTTGTAAAAAGACAATAAAAAAAAATAAGCAAAATAGAGGGGGATCAGCCAAAATGCAGTAGTATCATTCAAAAAAAAAAAACCAACATAAAATGCTGAAAAGACGTCAACATGCGCACCTCTCTTTTTTTGTTTTTAAAACCCCTAGCAGAGAACTAGGGAAGGAGATAACATGAATGCAGTAAAAGAACTAACGACAAGAGGCCACAGTGATGATAATGTGATGAGAATGAAATAAACAAAACAAAATAATATGTAGCCCTGCTCTCCCTGACGAGAGTAAGGTGCAACCGGGAAGACGCGGGACGGATGCAGCAGGATGAAGAAAAGCCAAAGGAGGAAGCCCTGCGTGCTTGTTCAATCTTCTTAACCTCTAAATGCTCAGGGTGCCTATTGAATACTTAAGATCTTCAACCTCTTTTACGAGCGAATGATGTTTTCTTTTATAGCTTCAATCGGATGTGATCAAACGAGGTAATGATAAGAATGGGTAATGAGGCATTCAAGGAAGGATTAAGATCGAGCAAGAGTCCAAGGATAGCAGGGAACTGTGGGGGAAAGATGGAAAAAGAAGGACTCTGGAGTGAAAACACGCCTTGAATCAGGGCGTCTTTTTATAAATTGACGACCCGCACAGAGGCGTTTCTTAAAACATGACCTAGGAAAGGCCGTTTCTTCCTGGGTTTAATTTTGGAAATGAAAACCTCCTCTGTTTGGAAATGAACGGAACACGCCTAAGGTAACGGCGTTTCTTCAAAACACGCCCTGAGGAAAGGCGTTACTCACAAAATGCCTTTTATTTTGAAAATAGATAATTCCAGAAATTAACAGATAATACCAGGAATTGGCGTCCTCACATACGGTCGTCCTTTCTTTGAAAACGCCTTATAAGAGGTCGTTACTTTAAAAAGTAACGCCCTTAGTCAAGTCGTGATTCACAAAAATGCAGGAAAAATGCAGAAAACTCATGAAAAATAGAAAAACTTTATATTATAGGAATATTGAAGTCCACTTGGGGCGTTTACATAATAACATGAGATTTGATCAACAAGACGTCAATTTTGGCGTGTCTACAATCGTATGTGCATGGGGTTGAGTATTTAGTGTTAAGAGGGATTAATGTGGTTATACTAGTGATGTTGCATTTATTATTAGTTTAAAGAGATGCCGTGCAGAGGGGTTGGGCATATGCATTTATATTGTTTATTGCGATGGGCATAAAAAAACCTTTTTTAATCGATTAACATGAACGTGCATGTGTAACGTGGATTACGTGTGTGCTATATGCATGTGTGTGTTAACGTGAAGTCAGAAACGGTACGTGGTTGTGTTGGATGTTTTCTTCTTTAACGGAGGGATGGGTGCGCCGATGGAACCCAGCGAGGTGCTATCGGCGGAACACCCAGTCGGCTTGCATTTTTTTTAATATATATACATGGGGGTTTCATCTCGGCGTGCCTATCTCTCGGCGTGTTTTTGGCGCCGAGAGATAATGGCATCGAGGGGAGCCCCGAGTGACTCTCTTTTTATGTTTTGTTTAGCATTTTTTTTACTTATCATTATTATGATTATTATTATTTATCATTTGTTCATTTATTTATCTCTCTTTTACTATTATCATTATTATGTATTTTCATTTGTTTATGTCTTTATTATTATTATTATTATTATTAACAATTCGTCATTTAATCTATGTGTCTGGCAAAAATCCGGCAGCATCTCCCCTATACCCGGAGGGTTGATGGGGTATATGGGAAACTGTCCACGGAGAGCCGTGACAGAATCCATAATAAAGATGGGCGTAACCCGAGATCCAAAAGGATCACAATTCGACGGGACGGTGTCCACTTATCGTGGTACTTATTAATATCCCCTCTGAAGAGGCCATGGGAGAACATGCAGTAGCAGAACTCCATAGACCAATGGGGTGAAGATAGATCTAGCTTAGACTAGTATAATGTAGGGGCATTCCCCGTTAATTTAACTCCTGTGTGACCTTGAGTGAATCCCCCTGGGTTTCCTTCCGAATGACGTGATGAAAAGTGGCTAGAAGTTTTAATAAGAGTCACCATGTGAAGGTCTCGGCGCAAAGGCTCCGGCTCGACATGGTTTACGGCATACAAGGCTCTCGGCGCAAGGGTCCCGGCGCAAGAGTTCCGGCGCGAAGGTTCCGGCATGGTCTCGGCGGGAAGGGGTCTCGGCGCGCTGGAGAGCAGGCCGCCGATCGGCGCGAGCAGCACCCAGCGTGGAACTCGCGCCGAGGGAGGGTCGCGCCGGGGGGTTGTGCCGGGAGGCCGTTAAGGGGCTGATAGAAGGTTTTTTTAGGGTTTCGGAGGGGGGCTTTGAGCTGAGAGTTTTAAAGGCTTTATCTGAGGACTTTAAGGTGGGATTTTCTGAGGGGAGTTTTGCTCTTGGGTTGCAGAGGCTCAGGGATTTCAGACTATAGGAACTTCTAAAGGTTTCTCGGTTTCTGAAGGGTTTGATGCCGGGGGAACACTGTTCGGAGGATTACACTAGGAAGATTAAGATACTCACACTTTAAACACCATCGGAGACTAACCGAATATCAGGTCTGATAGAACAGACCCTGACAGTGTATGCCACAAATTTCAACGGGAGGTCACGAGATGGTCTGTCTCGGATTCCCGGTGTGATCGTGAGATTTGGAGAGTAACGACTGTAGACACGCTAAAATTGACATTATTTTGAGTATATTTCATATCACTCTGCGATGCCCCATTTGACCCTCAAATCAGCTTATTTGAGTGGTTTTCCCACTTTTTCTTGAATTTCTCCTATTTTTCCCCATTTATCTCCTTTTTCCTATTTTTCTAGATTTTCTGGGCATTTATCTCTATTTTTTTTGAATTCACGCCCTCATCAGGGGCGTGTTTTTGAAACACGACCTTGTCTAGGGCGTTTTCTCCCATTTTATCTATTTCTCCCCCATTTTATCTATTTTATGAATTTTCTAAATTCACGACCTGGGTAAGGGCGTGTTTTCTTCAAAACATGACTTAACCAAGGGCGTTTCTTAAAGAAAGGACGACCTCACCTGAGGGCGTTAATTCTTCTAGGTTTGACCGACTTCCCCATTTGAGCTCTTGAAATTAACGCCCTTCTCAGGGGCGTGTTTTTAAACGTGGCTTTAATTAAGGCGTGTTTTACATTTTTCAAATATGGGGAGTTTTTATTGCTAAATTTGGTTTTTTGAGAAACGCCCTTGTGCAGGGCGTGTTTTTGAGAAACGCCCTCTGGTCAAGTCGTCAATTCATTAATTGACGCCCTGACCTAAGGCGTGTTTCACTTTCTGGCTTCGCAGCCCTTTCACCGGAGAGTCCTTGCCTCGTTAGACTCCTCCTCTATTTAGGCTCTTGCCCGTTCTTATCCCTTCCTCCTTTAATCTCTTCCCTTCTTATCACCTTTTTCTAACCTATTAATAGAGGCTCTCGCCTCTGTTAAGGTTTTTGGGTTCCGATAATTCTCATTCTCCCCTGCGTTCTTCTATTTTTTTCCTTCTTCTGTCTTCTACGTGCCTCCGTCTTCTTCTTCTTCTTATTCTTCTTCTTCTGTTGTTGTTCTTTTCCTTTTGTTTTCTTCTTTTCTTTTTACAGGAACCGAACGCAGGCCCCTTTGGCTAAGGAGGACTTCACATCAACATCTTCATCCCTTTGAGGCTTTCTCCCCATCGAGCATTCAAGCCAAGGAACCACAAAAAAAGATTTTTTTTTATCTTATCTTCCCTTCATTATTCTTCTTATCTTCATTATCATTATTGTTATAGATCATGCATCATATATCATTGTTTTCATTGATTTTTCTCAACCATCATATTGAGATCTCTCCATAGTGCAACTCTTGCACATCTCCCTTATTCTCATTATTTTCATGCATTCATTCATCTCCCACACCCTTTGCATAGGGGTTTAAGGGCAACCACCCTTAAGGTGCGTTCTTGCACATGCTTTCATGCTCACATATTTCTATAATGAATTGATGCTACACTCACCACATATCTAATGCAATTTCTTCATTGGTGTTTGTCTTTTTGCAAGGGTAATTAAAGGAAGAACTCTCTTCGTCGGCCGGCCGATTTGAAGAGAAAGGAATACTCACATCCCCCGCATATTTGAGGTATTTTGCGATCATCTTCCCATATCAATCTCCTCTTTGAGACCCTCGTGTCTCTGGCGATCACACACACTCCACATTAGCACCTCGTGCTATTTTTATTGCTTTCACCCATATATCTATTGCTTTTTATATTTTTAAGTGTGGATTTTAAAAGAGATCTACAAATTGGCGATCACGGTGGGACCCTTTGTGTTCTTCTTTCATTACCCCTTTCCCCTTGGCACCCTCGCGTGCCCTTTTGATATTCATATTTGTTGATTGCATTGATTCTATGAGTGTTCCTCTGCTGTTGCTGGCCGCGAAGGATTCCTGGTCAAGATGAATTCACGCCTCTGGAAGAGGCGTTTTTATTGATTTAACGCCCTGACACAGGGCGTCTTCTTAATATTTTACGCCCTCTGCCAGGGCGTTTTCCAGCTTACTTCCGGGTTTTGTTGCTTCCTGTGAATTCACGCCTTGTCCGAGGGCGTTCTGTTATTGAGTAGCGCCGCAGATCAGGGCGTTTCTATTGATTTGACGCCCACTGCATAGGGCGTTCGTTTATTGGTAGCGCCCTGACCCAGGGCGTTCCTTGACTTGGTTGGCATCTGCCCGCGGTGTTTCACGCCCTACCGAAGGGCGCTTTTTCCATTGGTAGCGCCCTGCCCCAGGGTGTTTTCTTCCTGTGTTTTGCCAAACCCCTGTGCTTTCTTCATATCATATATTTTGCATATATCTGCTGCCAGTGTTTCACGCCTTGCCCAAGGGCGTTCTTTTATTTATTAGCGCCCCTCATCAGGGCGTGTCTCCTGAGTTGACGCCCGCTGAACAGGGCGTCCGTTTATTGATAGCGCCTCACCTTAAGGCGTGTTTTCGCCAGCCCCTGGGCCCCTCACGTTGATTCACGACAGTCACATCGTCGTGTCTTTTTTAGTAGCGCCCCCTTCCCGGGCGTGTTTTTACTGTGGGTTTCCAGAACCCCCGGCTGTGGTTTTTCACGATATTTCATGCTTATTTTTGTTGATTGATCATATTATTGAGGTTGGCCTGTTTACCCTGCTGCATTCATATTTGCATTTGGTTTGGGAGCCTCCTCCTCTTCATTTGGATCCACACACCCTCTTGGAATCGGGACGACCCTCCATTGAGCATTCCGTCTCTTTGGACTGGAAATCCCTTTTCCAAGCCTCCATAAGCCCCCGCACCCATGGATTCCCTCACGGACGCCGGGCAGGTTGTACCCTTTTGGAGTCCCGATATAGTTGGCCTAATACGTGGTGAGTGAGAGTTCCTAGTTGGCATTGGAGTTCAAATCTCATTTGAAACTAGGACTCTCCTTGTGTGAATC
This sequence comes from Amorphophallus konjac, assembly GCA_022559845.1. NCBI lineage: Eukaryota > Viridiplantae > Streptophyta > Magnoliopsida > Alismatales > Araceae > Amorphophallus > Amorphophallus konjac. The sequence goes on from JAHNEJ010001895.1 coordinate 39,402, forward strand.
TTTCCAAACTTTATTAAAATCCTTAATTCACCAAGGATAAAACAATCAAAAATCACGGTAACCATTCCAACTTGTGTGCTTATTTGCATAATTATTGAGAATTTTTGATTATATAATGGCTTACCATGATAGAAACATGTTCAATTCAATTCATGAGGATGCACAACCTAGCACTTCATATCCTCAATTTCAACATGTTAATCAGCATTCTCACCATTCTTTCAAGGGACCACGTCCTTATTCTCATGGTCATACCCAACCCATGGGCAATGTCCATTCTTACGGTCCCCCTCCTCAAGTTCGAGCCACTATTCCCTCGGGACCGTCTCCTCCCAACGACGAGAAGGTCTCTCGAATCATCCATGCATTAGATCATCTTACCCCTCAACAGATCCAAGCCCTTAAGGCTGCCGTTGAGGGTACATCTCATGCATCTCTCCCTCCTTCCAATTCTATTCGGGTGGCCCATCAGCCATCTCCCTCCAATTCTACACGGGTGGCCCATCACCCACCTCCTCCTTCCAATCATATTCGGGTAGCCCATTACCCATCTCCCCCTATTCATTCTACTCGGGTGGTCCGACACCCGCCTCCTTCTATTCCTCCTCCCTCACGGCCCCGAGGCCCATTTATTCATTGCAATCCGATCCATCCGGGTTCTTTTACGGGTCATACCGTCAACTCCCCTCCACGACCTTTTTATGCGGCCCCTCCTCCTTCAAGGCCCTGCCAACCTTCTATTGTTCAAGTCACACCCCTCCAACAATCTCTTTTTGATAAGATTACTTCCATGGAGGAACAATTAAAGAGGTCACGGTTCCTCCTATTCCGGTCAATCCTCTCCATGTCGCTTTGGACGAGATTACTAAGTTGGAGAGAGAATGGAAGGATAGGAGAGATGATTATGATATCGGCATTCCAAGCGAGGAAGAACCGACAACTGAAGAATCCGAGGTAGTGTACGATGATGATGAAGCTCCGCAGGCACCCCTTCCGAGTTTCCTTAATTTCCCGCTCCCTCCGCTATCATTCGATGAACCTCCTGCTCAGGATGAAACCATCCCCGATCCAACCCCCATTTATGAGACCTCCTGGTGTTACGATGATGGGTCGATACTTCAATCACCCACACCGGCACATTTTGAGTCTCCCCCTTCCATTAAACCTCCATCAATTACACCTCCTCCAGTTACACCATTAACCTTCACACTAACCTCCCCTAAACCTTCCATTAAACCTCCACCAATTACACCTCCACTCCTTAAACCATTAACCTCCACACCATCGGCCTCCATTGAGCCTACCGTTAAACCTTCCCCAATTAGCCTCCCATTACCGCCACCTCGGCTTTCCATTATCCCTTTAAAACCCACATTGCCTATTCCTCCACCATATAGCCTTACGCCTTTACCCATGGTTAGTCCTGAGCAGGATCCGCCCTTTTTTGCATGCGAGCCAATCCCAACTGCTTCCGAGCAAAGGGAGAAACTCGACGTGTTTGAACCCCCGCTTACGCTCACCCATTTGCCAACACCTTCCATTATAACTCCACCATCCACGGAGCCTCTCGCCTCCGCCTCACCTCCCTTTGTTACTCGGAAGGGGCGTGCTTCTGCAGCTACTCGCGCCAAGGATAAGCAAAAGGCGGGCAAGAAGACTTTGGCCACGACTGTGCCATTCAAGATTCAAGAATTTATTTACCGGATGCCAATCCGGGTTATTGTGTCGCGCATGATCGAAGAGGCCGAGTCACCGCCACTGCTCAACAGATGCCAAGCGTTAACGCCGTATGAAGGCCGGGCAGGGCACCCTTTGTTCAAACCTTCGAATTCCGAATTCATTTACAAGGGGCGAATGCCCATTTTATTCAACATTCCATATTCATCACCATCAATGGGCAACATAATGCTTCCCGTTCCAACTCTACGACTCCCTCACTTTATTGATCTTCGCTTTCCAAAGGGGTTGTCATTTATTGAAGCTTCCTTTATTGGGCCAATTGGCCGTACATGTTCACTGCCATGGAGGGGCGGTTACCTTGATGCTAAGGGACCATCCCTTATTTGTTCCACTTTCTATTCGTCCATCTCTATCACTTCTTCTTCATGGGCCATTCCCAGGGTTAAGAGGAGGATCTCGTCCTCTCGCCCTTCATATTCTCCATATTCCTTGCATCTCATGTATTTTGTTGCATTCATGCATTCATAGCATTCATCGCGTTGCATTCGCATACAATTGCATCTCCTGCTTCCCGGGTTTCCAAACCCGTACCTTCCTCGTCTTCCGGCACCGCCGGATATTTCGCATTTCTCATCTTATTCATATTCATCTTTTTGTCCACTCCCCTTGGGGCATCGCGCCCCCTTTCCTGCTATCTCCCTGGAACCTCCAGGAATTTTATCCCTCCTCTTTGGGCATCTCGCCCTTTCTGATTCTATTCCTCCGGAACCTCCGGACTTATCTCTCGGGCATCGCGCCCCTTTCCATTTGCTCCCTCCGGAACCTCCGGATTCTCCACCTGATTGTCTCCATCTTTTCCCCGGGCATCGCGCCCCTTTCTATTTGCTTCCTCCGGAACCTCCGGACTTTCCCCTCGGGCATCACGCCCCTTTTCATTCTCCTCCTCCGGAACCTCCGGACCTTCCATATTTCCTTCAATTCATCTTTTTGCTCCTCCGGGACTCCATATCTTTTATTCTCTTCTTCCTTTTCCGTCATCTTTTTCATCATCTTTTTCCCTATTTCTCCCCAGGGCATCGCGTCCCTTCTTTCGTTATCCCTTCGGAGCCCCCGGATGATTCCTCCTATCACGATTCTCCTCCTTTACCTCCGGACCCTCCGGATCCGCCTCTTTCTATCTACCAATTTCTTCTTCTAATTCCTCCTGATTCTGGGTCCGACCCAACTTCTTCCACATCCACTGCCTTGGGCATTTGCCCTTTCTCCCATTGCTTTCGAGACTTTAGTCCTCACCCCTCTTCTTGATTTTCCGCTTCTTCTGTAGACTGTTCCATGTGATCAGAGTCTCCGCGTCTTAGCAAGGGAGTTCTAGCCTTCGCCTCTCTTCCTTTTTTTTCCTTATTCGTCTGAGTCTGGTCTTGGCACCACTCCTTCTTGTTAAGCCACTTTCAACCCTTTGCTTCCAATCCTATGGACTGCCAAAGAGGACTATCCCACGATGATCAACATCGCCTCGCAGCAGCTGCTTCTACAAAGGTTGCAAGGTAACATATTGGCGTAAGTACGCATTTTAATGATAACAGTTTCTCATTACTTCACGCATGATTTTCAAAATCCAGTGCTTCTTAACGAGATTAAGAGTGGTGTTTTAAACATTTATCTTAAGCTTTTGTTTAATTGAAATCATTCTCAAAAGAGTCCTTTAGGCTTATTTTTTTGCAGCACCTCTGGTTAATAAAAACCCGTGCTGGGAATTCAACATTCTTTCCCCGCTTGTTAAGAGTAACCCTTAGCTGGGCATTCCACACACTTCACGGCGTCCTTAGCCGGCTCCTTGATAAAACACCGTTCCTACCTTGGCCATGCCATGAATTTCTGAAAGTCTTTTTCTCTTCTTTACTCGGCCGAGTGCAGGTGCAAGAGGTTGACGGATGAGATGACCAACCTTGGTAATCCCCAATACGAGAGGAGTCTCAAATAGGGGCAGTCTTGACCCAAATTAAATGAGTTTCATGATATACATCTCGCCAAGAGGGCTATTATAAAAATCAAATCAGAATTTTGATAATTGCAATTAGGAATTATGGCATGACAAGAGTGGCAAAGTCCCCGCAGGGAAAACCCTGGTCGTATGCATGTCAAGGGTCTAAAAATTAAAGGCACAAAATCCCGGCACAACAGACTACCTCTTTGAAGGGAACTCACCTTGGAAGGAATTCAAGTCTTGATATCTCCCATCCTACGTAAAGCTTATCTCCAGTTATTCTTCTCTTCTCCCTCCAAGACCGAATGTTTCTCGGGTATGACCTTGGTAGGGGCACCGTTGATCAAAGACAGTCGGTTATAGGATGCCACTTTCAATGCACGTCCAGCTTTGGGCAGTTTTTAGCGAAAAGGGAAGGAACAAGGACCCCTAGTCAGTGGTTTAAAACACCCTTTGATGCTGCATTAACTAAGTCTAAGCCAAAATCTCCACAAAAAATTGAATATTTCTAAAATCTCCACAAAAATTTGAATATTTCTAAAATCTCCACAAAAATTTGAATATTTCCAAAATCTCCATAAAAATTTGAATATTTCCAAAATCTCCATAAAAATTCATATATTTTCCAAAACTCCATAAAAATTTGTATATTTCCAAAATCCAAAAAAAATTGCATTGTATTTTCTGATGGTGTTTTGCAGGAACAGCTTTGCAGAGACCAAAAGCACGGGATGGGTCCTCTCTCTACTTATTGCTATCAATCTATTGATTCTTCCCAATATTCTCATGACATGCCACACAGGGGCATCATCACCCTATATCATTTTGATTATCATTTCCTCATATCACATGATTATTCATCTCCAAATCTTTTTTTTAATCAACTCCTGCTAATTTCATCTGATCACTCCGCCGATGGGCATTATATCAGATCTTGATCATTCAATTCCAAATCTTGATTAGCCAAGATTGTCTCCTCATGATAAAACAAGAAACAATGCTATGATTTGAAACAATGCTTATGCTTCATGCCATATACATGCTATAACTGATGCTTTGATGATTGCTATGATTGAATGTCTTATTCATTGCTTGTTATCTTTTATATCTTGGCTAATGAATTTTTGAGCGCAGGATAAGAAGCTCTTGGTCCCGCCGGCTGGGCATCATCATCAAAGTCTCACCGGTTTTGCAGCTCATTTCTGAGTCCCCCAGGCTTATTGCTATCACCATCTCCCTGTATGCATTTTACTATATGTTATTACACTATTAGATTAATCAAGGACCTTGTGGCTTTGGTAAATCTGGAATTTGAGTTCCCCTTCATCAAAAACAATGATGATTCCAGAGGAGTCTTAGTCACACGGATAGGTCGTTGAGCCGTCCGAGACTGGGGACGATGGTTCCCTTTTGCGAATTGGTGCGTGGATAAACGGGCTTCGGCTTAGTATCAGCTCGCGAAATCGGTTTCTTGACCCAGTCTGGGTAGTTTAACAATATTATCCTTGATTATATTATATTTTCATTTGTTATTTTTCCCTTTAGCCCAGCATGCATTCATGTAGGACTTTGAAGCAATTGTTGAAAAATCATTTTTGATAAGCTGATGTGAGAGTTGAATTGATCTTAATCTTTCTCGATATGAGATTTTCCTTGCCGAATTGGATCCTCAGTTCGTTTTGTCGCTGTTTTGGGTGATTTTCTCGAAAGCTCCTTGTTTGGATTTTTATCATCTTATTTTTAATCTCCTTTCCTTTGATCCACCTTAGCTGCAGCACGTCCACTGGCTGGTAACCGCTCCCCAATGGTGAAACCTATAGGTTTGTGACCTGGGGTACTTCCACCGCGTTGGAAGTTGATCATTTATTTTATCTCCTTCGTGCACCGCGTGCGCATCTCCCCTTTTATCCAAACATTGTTGATTTCCTTGAATTTCCCGAGATTTGCTTCATCTCGTGCTTTTGATTTGATTCTCATCAAGTGATGTTGATTGCGTGTCTCATCACACATTGGGATCTACTTTTCAGTTTGCTACGCTCCCTTGCAAAGCAGACGCCAAGGCGGGGCAGCTGTAGACACGCTAAAATTAACATTATTTTGAGTATATTTCATATCACTCTGCGATGCCCCATTTGACCCTCAAATCAGCTTATTTGAGTGGTTTTCCCACTTTTTCTTGAATTTCTCCTATTTTTCCCCATTTATCTCCTTTTTCCTATTTTTCTGGATTTTCTGGGCATTTATCTCTATTTTTTTTGAATTCACGCCCTCATCAGGGGCGTGTTTTTGAAACACGACCTTGTCTAGGGCGTTTTCTCCCATTTTATCTATTTCTCCCCCATTTTATCTATTTTATGAATTTTCTAAATTCACGACCTGGGTAAGGGCGTGTTTTCTTCAAAACATGACTTAACCAAGGGCGTTTCTTAAAGAAAGGACGACCTCACCTGAGGGCGTTAATTCTTCTAGGTTTGACCGACTTCCCCATTTGAGCTCTTGAAATTAACGCCCTTCTCAGGGGCGTGTTTTTAAACGTGGCTTTAATTAAGGCGTGTTTTACATTTTTTAAATATGGGGAGTTTTTATTGCTAAATTTGGTTTTTTGAGAAACGCCCTTGTGCAGGACGTGTTTTTGAGAAACGCCCTCTGGTCAAGTCGTCAATTCATTAATTGACGCCCTGACCTAAGGCGTGTTTCACTTTCTGGCTTCGCAGCCCTTTCACCGGAGAGTCCTTGCCTTGTTAGACTCCTCCTCTATTTGGGCTCTTGCCCGTTCTTATCCCTTCCTCCTTTAATCTCTTCCCTTCTTATCACCTTTTTCTAACCTATTAATAGAGGCTCTCGCCTCTGTTAAGGTTTTTGGGTTCCGATAATTCTCATTCTCCCCTGCGTTCTTCTATTTTTTTCCTTCTTCTTCTGTCTTCTACGTGCCTCCGTCTTCTTCTTCTTCTTATTCTTCTTCTTCTGCTGTTGTTCTTTTCCTTTTGTTTTCTTCTTTTCTTTTTACAGGAACCGAACGCAGGCCCCTTTGGCTAAGGAGGACTTCACATCAACATCTTCATCCCTTTGAGGCTTTCTCCCCATCGAGCATTCAAGCCAAGGAACCACAAAAAAAGATTTTTTTTTAATCTTATCTTCCCTTCATTATTCTTCTTATCTTCATTATCATTATTGTTATAGATCATGCATCATATATCATTGTTTTCATTGATTTTTCTCAACCATCATATTGAGATCTCTCCATAGTGCAACTCTTGCACATCTCCCTTATTCTCATTATTTTCATGCATTCATTCATCTCCCACACCCTTTGCATAGGGGTTTAAGGGCAACCACCCTTAAGGTGCGTTCTTGCACATGCTTTCATGCTCACATATTTCTATCATGAATTGATGCTACACTCACCACATATCTAATGCAATTTCTTCATTGGTGTTTGTCTTTTTGCAAGGGTAATTAAAGGAAGAACTCTCTTCGTCGGCCGGCCGATTTGAAGAGAAAGGAATACTCACATCCCCCGCATATTTGAGGTATTTTGCGATCATCTTCCCATATCAATCTCCTCTTTGAGACCCTCGTGTCTCTGGCGATCACACACACTCCACATTAGCACCTCGTGCTATTTTTATTGCTTTCACCCATATATCTATTGCTTTTTATATTTTTAAGTGTGGATTTTGAAAGAGATCTACAACGACGAGGCTCAAGGGATGGAGCTACGAGGATGACCGAAAAAACACGCAAATCAGGGGGCTCTTGGAAGCTTGGGATCCCAACGATCCATGGATTTGGATGATAAGATCCACCACCGTTTCTACAAAAAGAAAGAACAGAGGAAACAACAAAGAGCAATATGTCTCCCTTCTCATGCTGGTTCCGGGAAATAATGGACACCTGCAGATGCTGGAGACGTAGCCTCAAGAAATCAATCACTCTGAGAAGGGAATACCGTTTACATTCGAAATTAGAACAAAGGAAGAAAAGAAACTCCGTTCATTCATCTTTTCTTGCAAAGAGCTACATTGTCCCAGAGAAATCGGATCTAGGAATTTGGAATGACATGCGTTTGAGAAAGAACAGGGGAGTGGGGAATAATATACATCAGAAAGAAAGCAAAAGACGGTGGGGGAGGGCGGAGCATTGACTCCTCTCCCTCCCCATACAGCCCACCTTCCACTCCTTCTTCCTTCAGACTTCGAAGCAACCGCTCAGCCGTTCTCTTCTATCTTCCCCTTTCTCGGTGGTCTAGAGCAGAGGCCAACCATTCGAGTGAGAAAGAAAGAGAACTAGAGCCCCGAAGAGAAGAACCAAAAAAGCCGAACCTCTTTTATCTTTGCCGCAGGAGACTTCATATAGGGGGCTCGGAGTCTTCTCGTTCGAGGGGGACTTCTCCGAGTCTTGCCTCTGATTCGTCGACGCCGTTGGCGCTCTTCTCGTGGCATGTTGCAGCGGTTGTTTCACTGGAGGAGGCCCGCCGGGAGCGGGGTTTCCCCTTGTGGGACGTCCGCACGCCTGCCTTCGTCGTTGGGGAATCGAGGCTTGCCGGAATGGTGCTGCGCGTCGCTACTCTTGAGAACGGAGCTCCACGAGCATTGAATGGATAGGACCGGGAGCAGGGGCCTTTGTTCAGACTGGGACAAAGATCCACCGGGCGTAGGCAAGGGGCTGGTGGTCGCTGCTGCAGACCGCTGGTCGCCGTGACCGGCCAATGCGGTTGCTCCGCGTTTGAGAGAGAAGCTGGAGAGGGGAGACACGCGAGGAGTGAGACAGACACTAGGTGAACAGTGTCCGCCGAATTTCCTCCTATTTCGTATATTTTTCTTGAAACCCCCTCTCCATTTCTCCAACCCCCCCCCCCCTTTCTTCCTTTAATTTTGTGTATGTGCCCTCTTCCGATTCTTCTCTTATCTTATTTGGGTTTCTCTCATATTTGGGCCTTCCCACATACTTGGCCCATCTGAAAAATGGGCTGCCCCTTTCTTCTTCATATTTTTGGTGTCCACAATTGAACATCAGGAATTCTTTTAAAGCCTGGCCTCGACTGCCAGGCGCTTCAACCTGAGGAGCAACAATCGGTGCTGGAGGGGGAACAACTGGTATAATAGGAACTGCAGGAGGAGGTGCAGAACCACTATCTTCCCTGGGCGCATCTCGAGGAGCACGAGGAACTCGAGGAGGTCTTCCTCGACGAGGCGGCATAATTACTCTGCCGAGATCATAAAACAACAATAAAATCCATCAATCATACAGAAAACACCCTAAGCCAGCAATAGACGACACAGGACTAGCTCTGGACAAACATAAATTTCAATTCCTTATACAATTCCTCAAACATCTGCTCTGATACCAACTGTAACGACCCAGAGTTCAGGATACCGATATACCGATAACATCGATACACCGATACCAAGAACTGAGGAAGCCACCCAAGAGGCTGATGAGGCCCCTGAAGGGTTAGTAGGGTTTTGTCGAGGGAATGTATAATGAACTGGAATTTGGAACGTGTAGATTACAGTTAAGTAATAAAATTAACAAAAGTGCGGAAGCAATTCAAAATAACCAGAGTGATATATATGTACTAGTCCAGATAAACAAGAGTACTAGTCCACAAGGGTACAACTACACGGGGCATACCCCGGCAAAAGTACAACCAAAAGCCTCAAAAGGCGGCTCGACTAAAGCTGGCAGCTAGACGCGGTCTCCGAAACAGCTCACGAAGCATCGGGAGACGACGGGCGCGGCTCACCTGAAAGGAGAAGGGTGAGTCACAGCCAGACTCAGTAGGGGTCACGCGGATCCCTACCTCGCACTAAACAAGCATACGTACATAAATAACGGCAATTAGAGCATGCATTTAAATTAAATAACAGGCATTGGCATGAATAAACTTACTCAAGTAAAGCTGTGAACTCTAACTAAGCAGGTATAACAGCTAACACAGGCCAATAATAAACGAATGCAAGCGACTAAAACTAAATCTACCAAAATAGAATAAGCCTTAACTAATCCAAACAATAAGAAAGGTCAACCACTGGAGCAGAAACCAGAAGCGTCCACTGACGACTTATACTGCGTCTCAAGCACTCGCAGTCGGTAAACGACAAGCTGAGCGCGTAAACAGTACCAAACCAAGTGACCAGTCAGAGTGGCACCCGTCGGTGTCAGTCCACAGTCTCCGACCACGTGTGCACACACTGACTCTAGCCTGAGCCAGGCCCTCTAGCTAGTTTTCTCCCTTGGTAGGACGCTACCATTGGTTGGGAGCCCACGGAACTAGCTTATAAACCGTGCATGGGAAACACCCCTCCGCTATCCTCAAGCGGGTCGGCACTCAACAGACCTTAGGGCAACAACATTGGCTCCATTGCATGGAAAGAAAAGCTACTCTATTGGTATGAGAAACATGCCATTAAATACTACAATAACGTAAACATGGCATAAATATAGACTGGAAGGCATAACGAAAAGGCCGGCACCCATTTCAAACTAACAGGCATGTGGCGGTCTGCTGCCCATGCGTTACAGGTAAGTAACGGTCGGGGTCTGGCGCGTCATATCGTGAATAACGCGCCCGGCCCTACCCGCTACATCCACCGGAGTTCCAGATCAAAAAGCCCAATAGAGAAAGTAACGGTAGGGGCTCAGCGCGTTATATCATTATAACGCGTTGGATCCCAGCCGTTACATCCACCCGAGGCCAAAAACCAACGTGCAGCACTCGGAATCGGTCACAGGCGAAACGACGTGCTCGCTCAGGCGCGTCAGACGGAAGCGATGGCCGGCCAACAGGCCGTCGGGCGCACCGCCTCACCTGGTCAACGTAACATGCAAGACGAGTAACGGATGGGAACCCCACCGTTACTCTCCAAATAACGCACCCTCAACGGCCGTTGTTTGGAAACGACACGTCCTCTAAGGACCGTCAGGCGTGTGACGGTTCTTGGCAGGACCGTCACACCACCTGGGACACGGGCGGGTTCGGTTTGAAAACCGGAGCCCTCTCGGATGATAAAAATCGTCGAGTATCGACGTAGAAACCTGTAACCTGTCAATCCATACATCGTATACAACAATTTAACACCTAAAAACATCACATGCAATGCCTAAAAAGCATTAAACTCAAGAATTTAGCTAAAACCCCACAAATAGGAAAAATGAACATTATGCGTGCTACGGGGCTCTAATCGGAAGAACGAGCTATAGGAAATGATCCTAACAAGATCAGGATTCCATCCCCCTACCTTTTGCGAGCCGAAATGGTCGAAAAGGCCGCATGCAACGAGGAAGGGTCACGGGGCCTTCACGCTCCACCTCGCTCCTACGATCACCGAATCACGCCGAAGTGGGTACCCACGCGTTCCTCTCGACGCGGGGAATCCAATGGCGCCAACCACGCCTCAATCCGTCCTCGTTCGGCCCGAAATCCCTAGGAAGGGGGAGAGGCGATCGGACGAAGGAGAGAGAGAGGGGGGGTGAGAATGAGATCGACGGGGAGAGAGAGAGAGTGAGGGTGAGGGTTAATAAGAAAAAAAATAAAATTAATATATATATAATATAATTATTATATATATAAAAATCTTATTAATTCTAATAACTCTCAATTAACCCCAAAAAAATCCAGAAAAATACCAAAAAATTCCTAAAAATCCAGAAAAATAGTCGAAAATTCCAGAACAAATACTAGAACAAAATCCGTTAAGGATCCATTAAGGCACTGGCCTTACACTAAATATGAATCGGCCTTCAATTTTTGCACGGTCGCACAAATGACTTTAATCGTATGTGGCAGAAGGCATAAGAATAATTATTATAATAAAACTGATGGGAAGGGCCGAGAATAGGAGAGGATGCAAATAGCACCGATTTGACACATTTAAAAACTATTTTTTGTTAAAGAATTCGTGATGAATAGAGCGACTCAAAACCCTACTGGGTTATAAACTCTCCCACATCTACACGGGTTACCCTTATTCTACCCTATCGAAAGGGGTGAGAATTAATGAAGGGGGGTGAAAGTAACAAAGAATTATTGTGGTTAAAAATGTAATACATCGAAGGAGTTATGATGGAATGGGTGGCCCTAAATATGAATGGGCCATCAATTTTTACACGGTCGCACAAATAGCTTTGATCGTATGTGAGAGAAGGCGTAAGAATAATCATTATAATAAAACTGATGGGTAGGGGTGAGAATAGGGGAGAGGATGGAAATAGCACCGATTTGACACATTTAAAATATATTTTTCATTGAAGAATTCGTGAAGAATAGAGTGACTCAAAACCCCACTGGGTCAAAAACTTGCATGGCGACGCGGGTTACCTTTATTATACCCTATCGAAGGGGGTGAGAATAAATGAAGGGCGTGAAAATAACAAAGAATCGGCGGGGTTGAAAACACTATACATAGAAAGAGTTATGATGGAATGGGTGGCCCTAAATATGAATGTGTCTTCAACTTTTATACAGTCGCATAAATGACTTTAATCATATGTGAGAGAAGACATAAGAATAATTATTATAAGGGATTTTTGCATGAAAACCATTATTAGAAGTGAATTTGAAGAAAAACTATTCCTAGAAATGCATTAGGAGAGGATTTTTTTGCAAGTTTTTGGCAATAATAAGTGATATATCTGTAAATAAATATGGCATTTTTGCATAATTCAGATTTACACAATGATATGCCTACTAATACATTTACAGGAATGGTTTTTTTTGTAAATTCCCATTTAACAATGGTTTTCATGCAGAAAACCCTTATTATAATAAAACTACTGGACAGGGGCGAGAATAGGGGAGGGGGTGAAAATAGCATTGATTTGACATATTTAAAAAATATTTTTCACCAAAGAATTCATGATGAATAGAGCGACACAAAATCCCACCAGGTCATAAACTCTCCCACGGCTATGCGGGTTACCCTTATTATACCCTATCGAAAGGGGTGAGAATAAATGAAGGGAGTGAAAATAACAAAGAATTGGTGGGGTTAAAAATGCTATACACAGAAGGAGTTATGATGGAATGGATGCTCCTAAATATGAATGGGTCTTCAATTTTTACACAGTCATACAAATGGCTTTAATCGTATGTGAGAGAAGGCGTAAGAATAATTATTATAATAAAATTGAAGGACATGGGCGAGAATAAGGGAGAGGATGGAAATATCATCGATTTGACAAATTTAAAAAATATTTTTTGTCGAAGAATTCATGATGAAATGAGTGACTCAAAATCCCCCTGGGTGATAAACTCTCTCACGGCCACGCGGGTTATCCTTATTCTTCCATATCGAAGGGGGTGAGAATAAATGAAGGGGGATGAAAATAATAAAGAATCGGCTAGGTTGAAAATGTCATACATAGAAGGAGTTATGATGGAATGGGTGGCCTTAAATATGAATGGGCCATCAATTTTTGCACGGTCGCACAAATGGCTTTAATCGAATGTGAGAGAAGGCGTAAGAATAATTATTATAATAAAGCTGATGGGCAGGGGCAAGAATAGGTGAGAGGATGGAAATAGCACAGATTTGACACATTTAAAAAATATTTTTCACCGAAGAATTCGTGATGAATAGAGCGACTCAAGACCCCACCGGGTCATAAACTCTACAACGACTATGTGGGTTACCCTTATTATACCCTATCGAAGGGGTGGGAATAAATGAAGGGGGATGAAAATAACAAAGAATCAGTGGGGTAGAAAATGCTATACATAGAAGGAGTTATAATGAAATGGGTGGCCCTAAATATGAATCGACCTTCAATTTTTGCATGGTCGTACAAATGACTTTAATCGTATGTGGAAGAAGGCGTAAGAATAATTATTATAATAAAACTGATGGATAGGGACGAGAATAGAAGAGAGGATGGAAATAGCACCGATTTGACATATTAAAAAATATTTTTCGTCGAAGAATTCATGATGAATAGAGCGACTTAAAATCTCACCAGGACATAAACTCTCCCACGTCTACACAGGTTACCCTTATTCTACCATATCGAAGGGGCTGAGAATAAATGAAGGGGGGTGAAAATAACAAAGAATTATTGGGGTTGAAAATGCTATACATAGAAGGAGTTATGATGGATTGGGTGGCCCTAAATATGAATGGACCTTCAATTTTTACACAATCGCACAAATGGCTTTAATCGCATGTGAGAGAATGCATAAGAATAATTATTATAATATAACTGATGGGTAGGGGCGAGAATAGGGGAGAGGATGAAAATAGTATCGATTTGACACATTTAAAATATATTTTCTGCAGTAGAATTCGAAAAGAATAGAGCGACTCAAAACCCCACTGGGTCATAAACTCTCCCACGGCGACGCGGGTTATCCTTATTATATCCTATCGAAGGGGTTGAGAATAAATGAAGCGGGGTGAAAATAGCAAAGAATAGGCGGGGTTGAAAATACTATACATAGAAGGAGTTATGATGGAATGTGTGAACCTAAATATGAATGGGCCTTCAATTTTTGTCTAGTCGCACAAATGACTTTAATCGTATGTGAGAGAAGACATAAGAATAATTATTATAATAAAACTACTAGGTAGGGGCGAGAATAGGGGAGAGTATAAAAATAACACTGATTTGACACATTTAAACTATATTTTTTGCTGAAGAATTCATGATGAATAGAGCAACTCAAAATCCCGCCGAGTCATAAACTCTCCCACAGCTACGCGAGTTACCCTGATTCTACCCTATCGAAGGGGGTGATAATAAATGAAGGGGGGTGAAAATAACAAAGAATTGACGGGGTTGAAAATGCTATACACAGAAGGGGTTGTGATGGAATGGGTGCCCCTAAATATAAATGGGCCTTCAATTATTACATTGTCACACAAATGGCTTTAATGGTATGTGAGAGAAGGCGTACGAATAATTATTATAATAAAACTGATGGGAAAAGACGAGAATACAGGAGAGGATGGAAATAGCACCGATTTTACATATTTAAAAAATATCTTTTGTCAAAAAAATAGTGATGAATAGAGCAACTCAAAATCCCACTAGGTCATAAACTTTCCCATGGCTATGCGGGTTATCCTTATTTTACCCTATCGAAGGGGGTGAGAATAAATGAAGGGGGGTGAAAATAACAAGGAATCGACGGGGTTGAAAATTCTATACATAGAAGGAGTTATGATGGAATGGGTTGTCCTAAATATGAATGGGCCTTCAATTTTTACACGAACGCACAAATGGCTTTAATCGTATGTGAGAGAAGGCGTAAGAATAATTATTATAATAAAACTGATGGGCAGGGATGACAATAGGGGAGTGGATGGAAATAGCACCGATTTGACACATTTTAAAAAAATTCGTTGAAAGAATTCGTGATGAATATTGTGACTCAAAACTCCACTGTGTCATAAACTCTCCTACGGTAACGCGGGTTACCCTTATTATACCCTATCGAAGGGGGTGAGAATAAATGAAAGGGGGTGAAAATAATAATAAATCGGTGGGGTTGAAAATGTTATACATAGAAGTAGTTATGGTGGAATGGATGACCTTAAATATGAATGGGCCTTCAATTTTTGCACGGCCGCACAAATGACTTTAAACGTATGTGAGAGAAGACGTATGAATAATTATTATAATAAAACTGATGGGCAGGTGTGGGAATAGGGGAGGGGATGGAAATAACACCAATTTGATATATTTAAAAAATATTTTTTGTCAAAGAATTCATGATGAATATAGCGACTCAAAATCCCATTGGGTTATAAACTCTCCCAGGGCTATGCGCGTTAGCCTTATTATACCCCAACAAAGGGGGTATGTGTAAGGCCCGTGCCTTAATGGATCCTTAATGGATTTTGTTCTAATAGTTGTTCTGGAATTTTTGACTATTTTCCTGTATTTTTAGGAATTTTTCTGGTATTTTTCCGGATTTATTTGGAGCTTTGAGGGTTATTAGAGATTAATAAGATTTTAATATATATATAATAATTATATTATATATATATTAATTTTATTTTTCTTCTCTTTTAATCCCTCACCCTCACTCTCTCTCTCTCTCCCTCGTCGATCTCACCTCACTCTCGCTCTCCTCTCGCCGATCGCCTCTCTCTCCTCCCCTTGGGAAGCAGGCTTTTTGGCGCCGGATTGAGGCGTGGGAGGTACCGGTGGATTCCTCGCGTCGCGTGGATCGCGTGGATGCCCACCTCGGCGTGTTTCTTGGCTCGTGGGAGCGAGGCGGAGCGTGAAGGCCTCGTGGCTCTTCCTCCTTACATGCGGCCCTTTCGCCGATTTCGGCTCGCAAAAGGTAGGGGGATGGAATCCTGATCTCGCTAGGATCATTTCCTATAGCTCGTTCGTTTGACTAGAACCCCGTAGCATGCTTAATGTTCATATTTCATAACTTTAGGGTTTTAGCTTAATTCTTGAATTTGATGCATTGTGGGCTTTGCATGTGTGGTATTTGGGTATTATTTTGTTGTTTGGGTTGTATGGTTTGACAGGTTACAGGTTTCCACGACGTTACCCGACGATTTTTATCGTCCGGGAGGGCTTCAATTTTCAAACCGTACCCGCCCGTGTTCCAGGTGGCGTGACGGTCCTGCCAGGAACCGTCACACGCCTGACGGTCCTTAGTGGACGCGTCATTTCTAAACAACGGCCCGATGAGGGTGCGTTATTTGGAGAGTAACGGTGGGATCCCCATCCGTTACTCGTCCGTCGTTTTACGTTGACCGGGTGAGGCGGTTAGCCCGACGGCCAGTCGGCCGGTCGCCACTTCCGTCCGACGCGCCTGAGCGAGTGCGTCGCTTCGCCTGCGTCTGATTTCGAACGCTGTACGTTGGGTTTTGGCCTCGGGTGGATGTAACGGCAGTGACCCAACGCGTTGCATCTATGTAACGCACAGGGCCCCTACCGTCACATTCCCTTTTTGGCCTTTTGAGCTGGAACTCAGGCGGGAGTGATGGATGGAGACAGACGCGTCGTTCTTGGAGTAACGCGCCAGCCACCGACCGTTACTTTCATGTAGCACGTGGGCATCCGACCGCCGCTTACCTATTGGGTTTAATAAGTTGCCAGCCATTTGTTATGCGTTCCTTTACGTAATTGTGCCATGTTTATGTTGTTTCATTGTTCGAGGGCATGTTTCTTATACCAATAGAGTAGCTTTTCTTTCCATGCAATGGAGCCACTGTTGTTGCCCTAGGTGTGTTGAGTACCGACCCGCTTGAGGATAGCGGAGGGGTGTTTCCCATACACGGTTTGTAAGCTAGTTCCGTGGGCTCCTAGCCAATGGTAGCATCCTACCAAGGGAGAAACCTAGCTAGAGGGCCTGGCTCAGGCGAGAGTCAGTGTGTGCACATGTGGTCGGAGACTGTGGACTGACACCGATGGGTTCCACTCCGACTGGTCACTTGGTTTGGTACTGGTTACGAGCTCAGCTTGTCGCTTTGTCGACTGCGAGTGCTTGAGACGCATTGTAAGTCGTCAGTGGATGCTTCTGGTTTCTGCTCCAGTGGTTGTCCTTCCTTATTGTTTGGATCGGTTAAGGCTTATTCTATTTTGGTAGGTTTAGTTGTAGTCGCTTGCATTTATTTAGCTATGGCATGTGTTAGCTGTTCTACTTGCTTAGTTAGAGTTTACAGCTTTACTTGAGTAGTTTATGCATGCCATTGCCTGTTATTCCAATTAAATGCATGCTCTCATTGCTTTTATTTATGCATGAATGCTTGTTTAGTGCGAGGTAGGGATCCGCATGACCCCTACTGAGTCTGGCTGTGACTCACCCTTCTCCTTTCAAGTGAGCCGCGCCCATCGTCTCCCGGTGCTTCGTGAGCTGTTTCGGAGACCGCGTCTAGCTGCCAGCTCTAGTCGAGCCGCCTTTTTGAGGCTTTTGTTGTACTTTTGCCGGGATATGCCCCGTGTAGTTGTGCCCTTGTGGACTAGTACTCTTTTTTATCTGGACTAGTATTTATATATATCACTCTAGTTATTTTGAATTACTTTCGCACTTGTGTTAATTTTATTACTTATTTGTAATCTACGCGTTCCAAATTGCAGTTCGTTATACATTCCCTCGACATAACCTCACTAACCCTTCAGGGGCCTCATCAGCCTCTTGGGTGGCTTCCCCAGTTCTTGGTATCGGTGTATCGATGTTATCGGTATATCGGTATCCTAAACTTTGGGTCGTTACAGTTGGTATCAGAGCCGATGTTTGAGGAATTGTATAAGGAATTGAAATTTGTGTTTGTCCAGAGCTAGTCCTGTGTCGTCTATTGCTGGCTTAGGGTGTTTTCTGTATGATTGATGGATTTTATTGTTGTTTTATGATCTCGGCAGAGTAATTATGCCGCCTCGTCGAGGAAGACCTCCTCGAGTTCCTCGTGCTCCTCGAGATGCGCCCAGGGAAGATAGTGGTTCTACACCTCCTCCTGCAGTTCCTGCTGTTCCCGTTGCACCAGTTGTTCCTCCTCCAGCGCCGATTGATGCTCCTCTGGTTGAAGTGCCTGGCAGTCGAGGCAAGGCTTTAAAAGAGTTCCTGATGTTTAATCTGCCTCCTTTCGATGGTCAAGCTGATCCAGAGGTTGCGAGGCAATGGCTGGATGCGATTGAGAGTGTTTTTATTTCGATGGAATGTGCTGAAGATGAAAAAGTTATGCTTGCCGCTTTTCAACTCCTGGGTGCAGCCATTACATGGTGGAAGGCTGAGTGGCAGATCGCTTTTCGTTCTAGACCTCTTCGGCAGATCACATGGGCAGAGTTCGCAGCTACTTTTGAGCGTGCCTACACTCCTGCCTGTTTGCAAATGGCAAAAATGTATTAATTCATGGAGTTGACTCAGGGCAGTATGACTGTGCTTCAGTATCGGAATAGGTTTATGGAATTGGGTCAGTATGCGCCCCATGTGCTGGCTAGTGAAGCTTTGAAGATACAGCAATTTTTGCGAGGTTTGAGGCCAGAATTGAAGATGCCCATGATTGCAAGTCGTGTTGCAGACCTTGATAGTGCGTGCCAGACAGCTGTGGCACTTGAGCTGAAAATGACGAGATCGGGTGGATATCCTCAGGCAGGGTAAGTTCAGCCCGCAGTACAGTCTCAGCAGGTGTACCGACCGCCAGCGCCAGGTGTTCCCTCAGTCCAGTCAGAGGTTAGCAGTGCTTCCTCTCCTTCCAAGACCAAGTTTAAGAGTTTCAAGAAGAAGAAGAAGTTTTTCCAGCAACCGTCCGATACAGATGTAGTTCAGCAGCCAACAGCACCTTCTACTCAGACTCGTCAGAGTTCAGCTGTCAGTCAACCATGGACGTGTCAGAGATGCGGTGGTCATCACAAGGGCCAGCCGTGTTCTCTTCCCGTTGTTTGCTTTCGGTGTGACCAGCCAGGTCATGTGGTTCGGGATTGCCCGCTGAGGCCGAAGCAATTGCAAGCTCCTCAGTTTCCTCAACCTCAGCAGCTGTAATTCAAACCTCCTCCTGCACCGCAAGCTCAACAGTTCTTTTCTCAAGCGTCGGCGTCTTCTCAGCAATCCTCGGCCGGATCAAAGAAGCAGAAGGGCAAGGTTTCACATATGACTAGAGCTGATGCTGTTGCAGCCCATCTTATGGAAGGTGCGATTATGCTTTATGGTCATTCAGCTCGTGTCTTATTTGATTCTGGTGCTTCTCACTCTTTTCTTTCTGAGGATTTCATGGCATGTATTGTGGAACCGACTTCAGAGATAGCTTGTGAGATGTATGTTGAGATGCCTTCGGGAGATTTCATGATTACACCTCTGTGCTTGGAAGAGTCTCCTGTTATGATCGATAATCACCAGTTGCCGGCGAGATTGTATGCATTGCAGCTGGCAGACTATGATGTTATTCTGGGAATGGATTGGTTGGAGCTTTATGGAGCTGTGGTTGACTGTAGATCGAAAAAAGTCTATTTTTAGCCACAGGGGAAATCAGCTTTTTATTTCCAAGGTATTCGATCACGTTCTTCTCGTATGATTATTTCTGCTATTCGAGCCTATAGGTTGCTTAGTGCAGGTTGCCAGGGGTTTCTTGCTTCTGTGGTTACTGTTGAAGAACCACGACAAGAAGCCAGTGATATTCCTGTTGTTTGTGAGTTCCCTGATGTAATGCCACGGATTTTTCGGATCCTCGTTCGTGGGTCCCGGATCTGGTTTCTGGGAGCGTCCGACGCCGTTGTGTCCGAAATTTTATTTCGGACATCTTTCGTGTTCGGATCGGCGCGATCCGGAGTCGTTTCGGAGGCCCAGAGGCGTTCCATGACTTTTTCCGCGTGTATTTTCCGATTCCCGGCGTGGGTTTTGGCTTTTTCTTCGGAACCTCGTTGCGGGCGAACCGGGCCGTTCACCAGGGCGCGAGTGGTACCGTTGCGATCGGTGCGTTCCGAGGATCGCGGAAACGTGATTTTCAATTTTTCAGGATTTTTCTGATTTTTTTGGTTTTTCCTATATATTAACCCACTCTCTCTCTCCCCTCTCATTTCTCTCTTCTCTCCCTCTCTTCTCTCACGTTCCCTTTCTCCCCTCTCTTCTCCGGTGGCCGACGGAGCGGGACGGGGGCGAGCTAGTGGCGGCGCGGGCGAGGATGCAGGCGGGGACGGGACGAGGATCGAGCGGTGGAGGCGTGGTGGAGGCGGTTCGTGGGATCGTGAACCGGCGAGGGTTTAAACGGCGTTTTCTTCGTGAATCGGCATCCACGGTGCGCGAAATCTTCGGTGGAGGTAGGGAGATGGACTCTCAACCTGCGTACTTCATTTCCAATGAGTTTTGTAGGCCGTGGTGAGCCGAGCGGGCTAAACGGGGCAATTTGGAGAAAATGCATATTTTTGGGGTGTGAACCGGATCTTTCGTTTTACCGTGTTTTTGGGCGATCCAGGGGTTTAGATGCATGCCTAGGGGCTTGGGGAAGGCTTCCCCTTTTGTTTCCCCTTCACCAGGGGGTGAACGGGGCGTGGAATGGTTTTTCCCGCGGTTTCCACCGTTTTCGAGCTCGGACTGAGAACGCGCTATGCTCCAGTAGCGCGTTCTTGATGGTCACGCTGCCCCGACGGGGCGCGTTCATCGGAGAAGATGAACAGTAAGGTGGTTCCTATCGCGCTATGGGGTCCTAGCGCGTTCTGCGTTGTCGCGCTAGGGGGCCCTAGCGCGATCTGCCTTGTCGCGCTAGGGGTTCCTAGCGCGATCATCCTTGTCGCGCTAGGGGTCCCTAGCGTGACCTATCTGGTCGCGCTAGGAGAGCCTAGCGCGTTCCGTCTTGTCGCGCTAGGTGATCCTAGCGTGATCTTCCCTGTTGTCTCGTGCTCCCCTTGGGCCGTGTGTGTCCCGGACGCCTCGTGGAGTTCCGTGACTGTGTCTTTGGGCGTCTGGAGGTCCGTTTACCTTTATTAGTGTCCCCGTGAGTTTAAGGGTCTGGGTGACCTTCTAGCGTTCCGATTGTGTTGTGTCGGTCTCCGGTCGACTCGGTTGTGACCCAGTGGTCGATCTTTGGCCTCGCGAGTGTCCCGGACACCCCGTGGGTTTCGTTACCACATTTTTGGGTGTCTGGAGGTACCGTGTTATCTCGATAAGCGTGCCTGTGGGCTTGGCGGGTCCGGGTGACCCCAGGTGTTTCGGGCTTTTGGGTTCTTGCTAGATCGAGTCACCGTGTATCGGTGTGAGTGCGGTGAGGTTTCCCTGTACGTCGTGGTTTCTCCGGGAGTTGGTTTTGAGTGGGCCATGTGTGTGGCCTTGGTCTGCGAGTCCAGTTGCCCAGCCTGGTGCTGGAGGGTTCTCGCTTTTCCCAGGGTTGGGAAATCGGTGTGGCAGCTTGCGGGCTGCCATGGGAATCATGCTTCTGTGGTTTCCGCGTAGGCCGTGCCTATGGCCTGTGAACCGCGAGTCCATGTCCTAACTTGGGACTGGAGGTCTCCTGAGTTCCCAGGTGGGGGAATGGTCTCGGCGATTGCGATTCGCCTCGTGAGTCATCGCATTGTGGTTTTGGACCTAGGGATTAGGCCAGATTGACGGCTCAGTGCTGTCGTGTGCAACGGTCTTGACCCCGAGTCTTGTGACTCAAAGGCCGTTGGGTTTCGTAGGTCTAGTGGACCATCTGTAGTCTGGTGGCGTCGTGCCACCTGTTACTCCATGTTACTCGCAATGGGTGCGTGCGTGGTTTTCTGTGTCCACGTTCTGTGACACGTCCACTAGTCGTAGCTTCCCACGGCACGCGTGTGCTGGCTCGCCTGGGAGTGGCTGAGCGGCGTACCCGAGAGAGGCGGTGAGTAGGCTGGTTACCGCAGGGCCCCCGCGTACTTCCGAGTCCGGGTTTAGGGGGAAATACCAGCTAGAGGACAGGCCTAGGGCGTATGGTCTGAGTGTGCACACGAGGTTGGGGGCGTCGGACGGCGCCGGCAGGCGCGACCCCAACTAGTCCTTGTTTTGTGGTACTGGTTACTGAGTGTGTCTGAGTATCACGCCTGGGGCGTCGTAGCTAGACACTTGTGACGCGGTGTAAGACATCAGGGGACGCATCCGGTCATTCTTCTAGTGGGTGGTACTCCTGTCACGCGGCGTGAGGTGTTGTGTACCGGGTTCTGTTTCCGTCCGCGAGACGGGACTTCGTGAGTGGTTTCGGGAGTGTTCCCGGAGTCGAGGTCTGGGGCTTCTGGTGAGCTTCACCGAGGGCCTTTCCCCAGACAGTGTTGTGTTTGCGACGGTGAGGTCGTGATCGTGTTCCCTGACCGTGTGGTTTTGGCTTGGGCCCTTTTGGTGAGGGCAGACCTCCGCTACGGAGGTATCGTGACGTTTTCCTAGTAGCGTGGCTAGGGCAGCTCGTGTTTAGTGGTCCCTGATCGTGGAATCGGGTGGTCGGGTGGTCGGGTGCGTGGCTTGGTTGTCCCCCGTAGGGAGACTGGGTGGTGTTTTCTGGTACAGTAGGAGTAGCTGTAGAGCCGAGGTTATGTTGGCCACCGTAGTTACTTTCCTGCCTTCGTGGTTACTTCTTTCCGTTGCCGTCTTGCTAGCGTAGCTTTCCTTCTACCGTGTTTCTCAGTTGGGGTTCCGCGAGATCCCTACTAAGCCAGTGACAGGAGGCTCACCCCTGCGTTTCAGGTGCGGCGGTTCTGCCTCGAGGTTCGAGGGCGCGGAGCGGAGGTTCTTAGTTGCCAGCTTGCCGGGTCGAGTGTTCACTTGGCATGTGGTACGTTTTACTACTTTAGATTGTACTTTCTGTTGGACTAGACTCTGTTGTAGTTATTTATTTATTTCTATTAATTGTCATACTTTATTTCCTATTTCTTTATGCCTCCACACTCCTTTTAGCCCTTCCGAGCCCTCCCGGCTCGTGGGCGACGGTGCGAGTCTCGGGTTATCGGGCCTTCCCGATATCCGGATCTCGGGTCGTCACAGCTGGTATCAGAGCGTGGTTGTGGACGTACATAGGAATTTAAAATGTTGCAGTGATCAGAGTCCATAAGGTCCAGTACAGTCGGCAGCTGGCTTAGGATTTCGTGCGTGTTTTCCGCTTTGTTTCATGCTTGAGAGTTTGAGTGCACTGTGCGGCGCGGTGAGGGTGGTAGCTGTTCGCGGCTTTTTTGTGCCAGCGTGGGGTCTAAAGATCGAGGTCGAGAGCCTTCTCCCTCATCGGTGGTGGCCCTGGTCGTGCTGCGTTGGGCAGAGGTTGCTGGCAGGCGTGAGTTCACGGTGCTACGTTCGAGGAACCTACAGCATGGTCAGGTGGCTGGAGAGGATTTTTTCGTGGTTAAGTGGCCGTGAGTGTGCTCTGAGGGAGCTGTTGTCGATTTTGGCCACTCCAGCTTGAGGTTTGTCCAGCCCCTGAGGTTTTCAGGTCGTGGTTTAAGGTGGTAGAGCGGGTGTTCTGATCGAGAAGTGTGCTCCGGTGAGCGGAATGTCTTCTCGGTGAGCTGCTGATTTGTCGAGCATGATGTCCTTGTAGTGCTCTGTGGCGTCAGAAATGATGTGTCGGTCCCGGTTGTTTTACGGATTTCGAGACAGGATTGGGTTGTGGTGTCCCAGTAAGTCTTGCTCCTGCGCTCTTGTGTGCGAATGGGTTATGTTCGCCCTGGAGTTGGCTTGAGATGTAAAGGCTCCGCGATGCGTTCGGGACTTGAGGATGAGCGTCGGTGATTGTTGTTAGGGCTCGTGTTGCGGCTCTTGGCATGCCGTGTTGCAGTTCGAGGAATTGTAGCGGTGGTGCATCGAGAGATGTTGTGATCATGGTCCGATGGGACACTTGGTAAGAGTTGTCGGAGGAGCTGACCTGACGTGGTGATGGTTTCCTTGGTGCTGGAAGGTGTTGTTCCCAGCATGCGCGAGGCTCGAGGTCAGGTCGAATGTGGAGTTTTCATTCCGTTGGTCGGAAGTGTGATTGGGTTCTCCTTTGGTTGGAGAGAATCGTGTTTGGTTAAGGTTCGTCGCCTTGCGTTGCGTGTCCGGATTGGTTGGCCTCGGTGTGCCATGAAGTCCATGCGAGACGTGTTCCGTGTTTTGGCAAGGTGGTTGCCTGTGAGAAGCGTTGCCCGTTCCCTGATGTGTAAGGGTGTTGGCGCTGTTCCGGAAGGACGAGTGCCGGCTGGGTGGTGTTCACGAGAATTGCGGTTGGTGTTGTGGTTCCCGATGTGCGGAGGATCGGAGTCTGCGGGGTTGCAGATGGTTGTCGGGATGGTGGATCCCGAGTTGGCGTTGTGGTGGCTGTGTATGTGGATCAGAGTGCATGGATCGTAGTGTTGGTTGCTGCGGGTGGATTTCTGGGGAAGTGTAGAGCAACATAGGATTGGTTCATCGGTGTGTGTTGTCTCCGGCGGCGTGAGACATGTTGTTGCCGTGCCTTTGCTTGAGATATTGTGGTTTATGGCACTGGCAGGTGGAGAGTTGGGGAAATGTGCTGGCGAGGTTGCCGCATGAGTACCCTATTCTTGCGTTGGAGGTTGCGTTCGCGGATGAGATCGTGTTTTAGAAAAGTGTGCCATGGATTGTAAGAGGTTGTGAGTCCCGTGGCTCTGTGATAAGAGCGAGAATCGGGATTGGCAGGCATCCTCTTGGATTAATTGAGATGGAGATTTTGATGAGACCAGAGGGAAGAGTGACGCCTGTGGGCGGAGGTCTTTTTCGTGAGATCGGCGTCAGAGAGTGGTCTCTGATGAGATGTTGACGTGGGATATTGATCCTCAGTCTGTGGCCAGCAAAGGAGGATTCCCCGTAAGTCTGAGTCGAGTGACGTGAGAACCGTATGGAGATGGAGTCATGTGGTTTCGCCGTGCTCCCCTGAGAGGGTAGAGTTGGCGTGAGGTTCGAGATTGGAGGTGGTGTTGGTCTGTGCGTGAGTCAGCAGATGGCCTGTCATGTGTTGGATCGTGCCTGCTGGGCCGGTGGAGGTTTTCCGTTGGCAAATGTCTGGTGACCAGCGGATAGTCTTTTCAGAGACAGAAGATGCTGGTTGTAAGGGCTCGAGAATGGAGAGAGTGGCGTGCAAGCGAGGCCTTCTGGTGGCCGTTTCTGAGGCGTGAGCTGGTGGAAGCTCAGTGATTGGTTGCCCCTGGTGCAGGGTGTGAGACCGGTCAGCGGGTTGTGAAGCTGGCATTTTGTTGGTCCGCCGAGCATGGGCGTTGACCGGTGGATTGGTTTTGTGGCGAGGGTTGCGTTCCCTCGGTGAGCGAGAGGGTGGCAGCGTTGCCGTGAGTGGTTTCCGTTGTGCCTGAGGTGATACCAGACTTGTGCTCTTGTGTTATGCCTGCTCTGGTGGTCGGTGTGTGCGCGGTGTGCGGAGTGTGGCATTGTTCGTGATTATGGTCTGGCCGTATCCCTCATGATTGGTGCTTTTGCGAGAATCAAGGTTTTTCTATGCTGGGGTTCTGACGACGTTGTCAATGGGTTACGGCGTTCTTCCCCTGTTCCTGTGCTTGTCCTGAATTTTGAGGATGAAATTTCTTTAAGGGGGGAGGGTTGTAATGCCCCGGGTTTTTTGGATCCTCGTTCGTGGGTCCCGGATCTGGTTTCTCAGAGCGTCTGACTGCGTTGTGTCTGAAATTTTGTTTCGGACATCTTTCGTGTTCGGATCGGCGCGATCTGGAGTCATTTCGGAGGCCCGGAGGCGTTCCGCGACTTTTTCCCCGTGTGTTTTTCGATTCCCGGCATGGGTTTCGGCTTTTTCTTCATAACCTCGTTGCAGGCGAACCGGGCCGTTCACCAGGGCGTGAGTGGTACCGTTACGATCGGTGCGTTCTGAGTATCGCGGAAACGTGATTTTCTATTTTTCGGGATTTTTTCAATTTTCCAGTTTTTCCTATATATTAACCCACTCTCTCTCTCCCCTCTCATTTCTCTCTTCTCTCCCTCTCTTCTCTCATGCTCCCTTTCTCCCCTCTCTTCTCCGGCGGTACGGGGGCGAGCTAGTGGCGATGCGGGTGAGGATGCAGGCGGGGACGGGACGAGGATCGAGCGGTGGAGGCGTGGTGGAGGCGATTCGTGGGATCGTGAACCGGTGAGGGTTTAAACGGCGTTTTCTTCGTGGATCGGCATCCACGGTGTGTGAAATCTTCGGTGGAGGTAGGGAGATGGTCCCTCAACCCGCGTACTTCATTTCCCGCGAGTTTTGTAGGCCGTGGTGAGCCGAGCGGGCTAAACGGGGCAATTTGGAGAAAATGTATGTTTTTGGGGTGTGAGCCGGATCTTTCGTTTTACCGTGTTTTTGGGCGATCCAGGGGTTTAGATGCATGCCTAGGGGCTTGGGGAAGGTTTCCCCTTTTGTTTCCCCTTCACCTGGGGGTGAACGGGGTCTGGAATGGTTTTTCCCGCGGTTTCCACCATTTTCAGGCGCGGATTGAGAACGCGCTATGCTCCAGTAGCGCGTTCTTGATGGTCGCGCTGTCCCGACGGGACGCGTTCATCGGAGAAGATGAACAGTAAGGTGGTTCCTGTCGCGCTATGGGGTCCTAGCGTGTTCTGCGTTGTCGCGCTAGGGGGCGCTAGCGCGATCTGCCTTGTCGCGCTAGGGGTTCCTAGCGCGATCATCCTTGTCGCGCTAGGGGTCCCTAGCGTGACCTGTCTGGTCGCGCTCGGAGAGCCTAGCGCGTTCCATCTTGTCGCGCTAGGTGATCCTAGCGCGATCTTCCCTGTTGTCTCGTGCTCCCCTTGGGCCGTGTGTGTCCCGGGCGTCTCGTGGAGTTCCGTGACCGTGTCTTTGGGCGTCCGGAGGTCCGTTTACTTTGATTAGTGTCCCCGTGAGTTTAAGGGTCTGGGTGACCTTCTAGCGTTCCGATTGTGTTGTGTCGGTCTCCGGTCGACCCGGTTGTGACCCAGTGGTCGATCTTTGGCCTCGCGAGTGTCTCGGACACCCCATGGGTTTCGTTACCGCATTTTTGGGTGTCTGGAGGTACCGTGTTACCTCGATAAGTGTGCCTGTGGGCTTGGCGGGTCCAGGTGACCCCAGGTGTTTCGGGCTTTCGGGTTCTTGCTAGATCGAGTCACCGTGTATCGGTTTGAGTGCGACGAGGTTTCCCCGCACG
This sequence comes from Amorphophallus konjac, assembly GCA_022559845.1. Taxonomy (NCBI): domain Eukaryota; kingdom Viridiplantae; phylum Streptophyta; class Magnoliopsida; order Alismatales; family Araceae; genus Amorphophallus; species Amorphophallus konjac. The sequence continues at coordinate 66,556 of JAHNEJ010001895.1, forward strand.
TCGTGGTTTCTCCGGGAGTTGGTTTTGAGTGGGCCATGTGTGTGGCCTTGGTCTGTGAGTCCAGTTGCCCAGCCTGGTGCTGGAGGGTTCTCACTTTTCCCAGGGTTTGGAAATCGATGTGGCAGCTTGCGAGTTACCTTGGGAATCGTGCCTCTGTGGTTTCCGTGTAGGCCGTGCCTATGGCCTGTGAACTGCGAGTCCATGTCCTAACTTGGGACTGGAGGTCTCCTGAGTTCCCAGGTGGGGGAATGGTCTCGGCGATTGCGATTCACCTCGTGAGTCATCGCATTATGGTTTTGGACCTAGGGATTAGGCCAGATTGACGGCTCAGTGTTGTCGTGTGCAACGGTCTTGACCCCGAGTCTTGTGACTCAAAGGCCGTTGGGTTTCGTAGGTCTAGTGGACCATCTGTAGTCTGGTGGCGTCGTGCCACCTGTTACTCCATGTTACTAGTAATGGGTGCGTGCATGGTTTTCTGTGTCCACGTTCTGTGACACGTCCACTAGTCGTAGCTTCCCACGGCACGCGTGTGCTGGCTCGCCTGGGAGTGACTGAGCGGCGTACCCGAGAGAGGCGGTGAGTAGGCTGGTTACCGCAGGGCCCCCACGTACTTTCGAGTCCGGGTTTAGGGGGAAATACCAGCTAGAGGACAGGCCTAGGGCGTATGGTCTGAGTGTGCACACGAGGTTGGGGGCGTCGGACGGCGCCGACAGGCGCGACCCCAACTAGTCCTTGTTTTGTGGTACTAGTTACTGAGTGTGTCTGAGTCTCACGCCTGGGGCGTCGTAGCTAGACACTTGTGACGCGGTGTAAGACGTCAGGGGATGCATCCGGTCGTTCTTCTAGTGGGTGGTACTCCTGTCACGCGGCGTGAGGTGTTGTGTACCGGGTTCTGTTTCCGTCCGCGAGACGGGACTTCGTGAGTGGTTTCGGGAGTGTTCCCGGAGTCGAGGTCTGGGGTTTTCGGTGAGCTTCACTGAGGGCCTTTCCCCAGACAGTGTTGTGTTCGCGACGGTGAGGTCGTGACCGTGTTCCCTGACCGTGTGGTTTTGGCTTGGGCCCTTTTGGTGAGGGCAGACCTCCACTACGGAGGTATCATGATGTTTTCTTAGTAGCGTGGCTAGGGCGGCTCGTGTTTAGTGGTCCCCGATCGTGGAATCGGGTGGTCGGGTGCGTGGCTTGGTTGTCCCCCGTAGGGAGACTGGGTGGTGTTTTCTGGTACAGTAGGAGTAGCTGTAGAGCCGAGGTTTTGTCGGCCACCGTAGTTACTTTCCTGCCTTCGTGGTTACTTCTTTCCGTTGCCGTCTTGCTAGCGTAGCTTTCCTTCTGCCGTGTTTCTCAGTTGGGGTTCCGCGGGATCCCTACTGGGCCAGTGATAGGAGGCTCACCCCTGCGTTTCAGGTGCGGCGATTCTACCTCGAGGTTCGAGGGCGTGGAGCGGAGGTTCTTAGTTGCCAGCTTGCCGGGCTGAGTGTTCACTTGGCATGTGGTACGTTTTACTGCTTTAGACTGTACTTTCTGTTGGACTGGACTCTGTTGTAGTTGTTTATTTATTTCTTTTAATTGTCCTGCTTTATTTCCTATTTTTTTGTGCCTCCACACTCCTTTTAGCCCTTCCGAGCCCTCCCAGCTCGTGGGCGGCGGTGCGAGTCTCGGGTTATCGGGCCTTCCCGGTATCCGGATCTCGGGTCGTCACACCTGATGTGTTTCCTGACGAGTTGCCAGGCTTGCCCCCAGAGCGAGAGATAGAGATGGTGATTGAACTGATTCCGGGTACAGCTCCCTTAGCAAAGGCACCGTACTGAATGGCTCCAGCTGAATTGAAAGTACTACGAGCACAACTACTTGAATTACTGGAAAAGGGTTATATTCGCCCCAGCTTTTCTCCGTGGAGTGCTCCAGTGTTGTTTGTGAAAAAGAAAGATGGAAGCCTGAGGCTTTGTATTGATTACAGGCAATTGAATCAGGTGACTATCAAGAATAAATATCCGCTCCCCAGGATTGATGATTTGTTTGACCAGTTAAAGTCTGCTACTATCTTTTCACGGATTGATCTTCGGTCTGGCTACTTCCAATTGCGAATACGGGAATCGGATGTGGAGAAGATGGCTTTCAGCACTCGTTATGGTCACTTTGAATTTCTAGTCATGCCGATTGGTTTGACTAATGTCCCAGCAGCTTTTATGGACCTGATGCAGCGTATTTTTCGTCCATTTCTTGATCAGTTTGTGGTGATCTTTGTTGATGATATTTTGATTTATTCTGTCTCTGATGAAGATCATGTACAGCATTTGAGGATCGCTCTGCAAACTCTAAGGGATCACGAGCTTTATGCGAAGTTTAGTAAATGTGAATTCTGGCTTCGGGAGATTCATTTTCTTGGTCACATGATTTCGGGTGACGGAGTGGCAGTAGACCCTGCAAAGATTGATGCCGTGTTGAGTTGGCAGAGGCCTAGAACTGTGATAGAAATACAAAGCTTCCTCGGTTTGGCTGGGTACTACCGCAGATTCATCCAAGATTTTACGAAGATTGCAGCCCCGATGACTAGACTGACTCGTAAAGATGTACCTTTTGTCTGGTCGGATCAGTGTGAGGCTAGCTTTGTTGAATTCAAAAGGCTATTGACTTCTTCTCCTGTGTTGACTTTTCCTTTCGACGTGGGTGGTTTCCTGGTTTGTACTGATGCTTCTCGAGTAGGTTTGGGTGCAGTGCTGATGCAACATGGTAAGGTTATCGCATATGCATCTCGGCAATTGAAACGACATGAAGAGAATTATCCCACTCATGATCTGGAGCTAGTTGCAGTTATTTTTACCTTAAAGATTTGGAGACATTATCTGTATGGTGAGAAATTTCAGATTTTTACTGATCACCAGAGTTTACAGTATATATACTCCCAAAAAGATTTGAATCTCAGGCAGCGCCGATGGATGGAATTCATGAAAGATTTTGACTTTACACTCTCCTATCAGCCGGGTAAAATGAATGTTGTGGCTGATGCTCTGAGCAGGAAAGTGCAGGTCAGTCATTTGATGCTTCATGAATGGAAATTGTGGAAATGGCTTCCGAGCGAGGCATTCAGTGTAGAGTTTCCTTCTGATCCGAAGATGGCGGTTTGTGCTAGTTTGATTTTGGGTTCAGCTCTATATCAGCAGATTAAAGAAGCTCAGCAAGCGGATTCTGATTTAGCCCGTGTTATATCAAGATATGATGTGGAATTTGATGATGAGCTGGTTGTCAGTTTTCAGGGCAGATGGTATGTTCCCGCTGATGTTGATTTGAGGCATGAGATTCTGAGTGAAGCCCATGGTTCCCGTTTTGCTATTCATCCAGGCGTCACCAAGATGTATCAGAATTTGAAAAAATAGTTCTGGTGGCCGGGTTTGAAGAAAGACGTGGCTATATTTGTTTCTAAGTGCTTGACTTGTCAGCAGGTTAAATCCGAACATCAAAAGTCAGGTGGTTTGCTTCAGCCATTAGAGATTCCGATGTGGAAATGGGACCATGTTACTACAGATTTTGTGGTGGGTTTACCTCGGACTTCTCAAGGTTTTGATGGTATCTGGTTACTTGTCGATAGATTGACTAAAACTGCCAGATTGTTGCCGATTAAGATTGCCTGGAATGTGCAAAGGTTGGCCGAGCTGTATGTGCAAAAGATCGTGACACTGCATGGAGTTCCTGTTTCACTTGTGTCAGATCGTGACCCACGTTTTACCTCCGGCTTCTGGCGCAGTTTCCAGAAAGCTTTGGGCACTGAGTTAGCTTTCAGTTCAGCGTATCACCCTCAGTCAGATGGACAGTCAGAGAGGACTATTCAGACTTTAGAGGACATGCTGAGATTGTGTTGCCTTGATTGGCAGGGTTCGTGGTGTCAGCATTTGCCACTTGTTGAATTTGCTTATAATAATAGTTTTCACTCCAGTATTGGAATGGCACCTTATGAAGCACTGTATGGTCATCCTTGTCGTACTCCTCTGAATTGGTTTGATGTTGGGGACAGATTGTTGACCGACCTGATATGGTGCAGCAGTGTTCTGATGTGGTTCGTCTGATCAGGCAGAGATTGTTGACGGCTCAGAGTCGACAGAAAAGTTATGCAGATCAGCGCAGACGTCCACTACAATTTGAGCCAGGAGATATGGTGTTTGTTAAAATATCTCCGATGAAAGGTGTTTCCAGGTTTGGGAAGCGTGGAAAGCTTAGTCCGCGGTATGTCGGCCCTTTTCCGATCGTCGAAGCTATTGGTCAGGTGGCTTATCGTCTACAACTACCTACGGCCATGCAAGCTATTCATGATGTGTTCCACGTATCTCAGTTGAGGAAATATGTGCCAGATGCTTCTCATGTTCTCAATGATTCAGTTTGGCCCGAGGTGACTGCTGATTTGTCTGCGCCAGAGTTCCCTATTAGAATTGAAGACCGTCGTGAGCAGCGGTTGAGAAATAAGGTTATTCCTCTGGTAAAAGTTGCTTGGCAGCGTCACTCTGGTAATGAGTCCACTTGGGAACGTGAAGATGAGATGCGTCAGCTTTTTCCCTTTTTATTCCAATGAGGTATATGTCGTTTCTCAGTTTCCTCCTTTTCTGTTGTTGTAAATTTTGAGGGCGAAATTTTTATTAGGAGGGAGGGACTGTAAGGCCCGTGCCTTAATGGATCCTTAATGGATTTTGTTCAAATAGTTGTTCTGGAATTTCCCGACTATTTTCCTGTATTTTTAGGAATTTTTCTGGTATTTTTCTGGATTTATTTGGAGCTTTGAGGGTTATTAGAGATTAATAAGATTTTAATATATATAATAATTATATTATATATATTTTATTTTTATTTTTCTTCTCTTTTAATCCCTCACCCTCACTCTCTCTCTCTCTCCCTCGTCGATCTCACCTCACTCTCGCTCTCCTCTCGCCGATCGCCTCTCTCCCCTCCCCTTGGAAAGCAGGCTTTTTGGCGCCGGATTGAGGCGTGGGAGGTACCGGTGGATTCCTCGCGTCGCGTGGATCGCGTGGACGCCCACCTCGGCGTGTTTCGTGGCTCGTGGGAGCGAGACAGAGCGTGAAGGCCTCGTGGCTCTTCCTCCTTGCATGCGTCGCTTTCGTCGGTTTCGGCTCGCAAAAGGTAGGGGGATGGAATCCTGATATCGCTAGGATCATTTCCTATAGCTCGTTCGTTTGACTAGAACCCCGTAGCATGCTTAATGTTCATATTTCATAACTTTGGGGTTTTAGCTTAATTCTTGAATTTGATGCATTGTGGGCTTTGCATGTGTGGTATTTGGGTATTATTTTGTTGTTTGGGTTGTATGGTTTGACAGGTTACAGGTTTCCACGACGTTACCCGACGATTTTTATCGTTCGGGAGGGCTTCGATTTTCAAATAGTACCGGCCCGTGTTCCAGGTGGCGTGACGGTCCTGTCAGGAACCGTCACACGCCTGACGGTCCTTAGTGGACGCGTCATTTCCAAACAACGGCCCGATGAGGGTGCGTTATTTGGAGAGTAACGGTGGGATCCCCATCCATTACTCGTCCATCATTTTACGTTGATCGGGTGAGGCGGTTAGCCCGACGGCCAGTCGGCCGACCGCCGCTTCCGTCCGACGCGCCTGAGCGAGCGCGTCGCTTCGCCTGCATCTGATTTCGAAAGCTGTACGTTGGGTTTTGGCCTCGGGTGGATGTAACAGCGGTGACCCAACGCGTTGCATCGATGTAACGCACAGGGCCCCTACCGTCACATTCCCTTTTTGGCCTTTTGAGCTGGAACTCAGGCGGGAGTGACGGATGGAAACAGACACGTCGTTCTTGGAGTAACGCGCCAGCCACCGACCGTTACTTTCATGTAGCGCGTGGGCATCCGACCGCCGCTTGCCTGTTGGGTTTAATAAGTTGCCAGCCATTTGTTATGCGTTCCTTTACGTAATTGTGCCATGTTTATGTTGTTTCATTGTTCGAGGGCATGTTTCTTATACCAATAGAGTAGCTTTTCTTTCCATGCAATGGAGCCACTGTTGTTGCCCTAGGTCTGTTGAGTACCGACCCGCTTGAGGATAGCGGAGGGGTGTTTCCCATACACGGTTTGTAAGCTAGTTCCGTGGGCTCCTAGCCAATGGTAGCGTCCTACCAAGGGAGAAAACTAGCTAGAGGGCCTGGCTCAGGCTAGAGTCAGTGTGTGCACACGTGGTCGGAGACTGTGGACTGACACCGACGGGTGCCACTCCGACTGGTCACTTGGTTTGGTACTGGTTACGCGCTCAGCTTGTCGCTTTGTCGACTGCGAGTGCTTGAGACGCAGTGTAAGTCGTCAGTGGACGCTTCTGGTTTCTGCTCCAGTGGTTGTCCTTCCTTATTGTTTGGATCAGTTAAGGCTTATTCTATTTTGGTAGATTTAGTTTTAGTCGCTTGCATTTATTTAGCTGTGGCATGTGTTAGCTGTTCTACTTGCTTAGTTAGAGTTTACAGCTTTACTTGAGTAGTTTATTCATGCCATTGCCTATTATTCCAATTAAATGCATGCTCTCATTGCTTTTATTTATGCATGAATGCTTGTTTAGTGCGAGGTAGGGATCCGTGTGACCCCTACTGAGTCTGGCTATGACTCACCCTTCTCCTTTCAGGTGAGCCGCGCCCTTCGTCTCCCGGTGCTTCGTGAGTTGTTTCGGAGACCGCGTCTAGCTATCAGCTCTAGTCGAGCCGCCTTTTTGAGGCTTTTGTTGTACTTTTTCCGGGGTATGCCCCGTGTAGTTGTGCCCTTGCGGACTAGTACTCTTGTTTATCTGGACTAGTATTTATATATATCACTCTGGTTGTTTTGAATTGCTTCCGCACTTGTGTTAATTTTATTACTTATTTGTAATCTACGCGTTCCAAATTGCAGTTCGTTATACATTCCCTTGACATAACTTCACTAACCCTTCAGGGGCCTCATCAGCCTCTTGGGTGGCTTCCCCAGTTCTTGGTATCGGTGTATCGATGTTATCGGTATCCTGAACTCTGGGTCGTTACAGTATGAAAAAATGAAGGGGGTGAAAATAACAAAGAATCGACAGGGTTGAAAATGCTATGCACAGAAGTAGTTATTGTAAGGCCCGTGCCTTAATAGATCCTTATTGGATTTTGTTCTAAAATTTGTTCTGGAATTTTCGGCTATTTTTCTGGATTTTTAGGAATTTTTCTGGTATTTTTCCGGATTTATTTGGAGCTTTGAGGGTTATTAGAGATTAATAAGATTTTAATATATATAATAATTATATTATATATTTTTTATTTTTATTTTTCTTCTCTTTTAATCCCTCACCCTCACCCTCTCTCTCTCCCCGTCGAACTCTTTCACCCTCACCCTCTCTCTCTCCTCCGCGATCGCCTCTCCCCCCTCTCTTGGGTTGCAGGCTAATTGCTGGCGGATTGAAGCGTGGTTGGCACCGTTGGATTCCTCGCGTTGAGAGGAGCGCGTAGGTGCCCATTTCGGCGTGGTTCGGTGATTGTGGGAGCGAGGTAGAGTGTGAAGGCCTCGTGACTCTACCTCCTTGCATGCGGTGTTTTCGTTGGTTTCGGCTCGCAAGAGGTAGGGGATGGAATCCCGATATCGCTAGGATCATTTCCTATAGCTCGTTCTGTTGATTAGAACCCCATTGCATGCTTAATGTTCATATTTCCTAGTTTTGGGGTTTTAGCTAGATTCTTGATTTTTAATGCTTATTAGGCGTTGCATGTGGTGTTTTTAGGTGTTATTATGCTGTTTGGGTTGTATGGTTTGACAGGTTGCAGGTTTCTTCGTCGTTACCCGACGATTCCTATCATCCGGGAGGGCTTCGGTTTTCAAACCGTACCCGCCCGTGCTCCAGGTTGTGTGACGGTCCTGCCAGGAACCGTCACACACCTGACGGTCCTTAGTGGACGCGTTATTTCCAAACAACGGCCCAACGAGGGTGCGTTATTTGGAGAGTAACGGTGCGGCTCCCATCCGTTACTCGTCCGTTGTTTTACGTTGACCAGGTATGGCGGTTAGCCCGACGGCCTGTCGTCCGGCCGTCGCTTCCGTTCGACGCACCTGGGCGAGCGTGTCGCTTCGCCTGCGTCTGATTTCGAACTCTGTATGATGGGTTTTGGCCTCGGGTGGATGTAACGGCGGTGACCCAGCGCGTTGCATCGAAGTAACGCACAGGGCCCCTACCGTCACATTCCCTCTAAGGCCCTTTGAGCTGGAACTCAGGCAGAAGTAACGGATGGAGGCCGGTGCGTCGTTCTTGGTGTAACGCGCCAGCCCCCGACCGTCACTTTCATGTAGCGCGTTGGCTCCCGACCGCCGCTTGCCTGTTGGTTTGGAATAGTTCCCAGCCTTCTTGTTATGCGTTCCTCTATATACATGTGCCATGTTTACATTGTTTTATTATACGATGGCATGTTTTTCATACCAATAGAGTAGCTTTTCTTTCCATGCAATGGAGTCACTGTTGTTGCCCTAGGTCTGTTGAGTACCGACCCGCTTGAGGATAGCGGAGGGGTGTTTCCCATACACGGTTTGTAAGCTAGTTCCGTGGGCTCCCAGCCAATGGTAGCGTCCTACCATGGGAGAAAACTAGCTAGAGGGTCTGACTCAGGCTAGAGTCGGTGTGTGCACACGTGGTCGGAGACTGTGGACTGACACCGACGGGTGCCACTCGGACTGGTCACTTGGTTTGGTATTGTTTGCGCACTTTGCTTGTCGCCTCGCCGACTGCAAGTGCTGGAGACGCAGTGTAAGTCGTCAATGGACGCATCTGGTTTCTGTTCCGGTGGTTATCCTTCCTTACTGTTTGGATTAGTTAAGGCTCATTCTATTTGGTAGATTTAGTTTCAGTCACTTGCATTTCGTTAGCTTTGGCATGTGTTAGCTGTTCCACCTGCTTAGTTAGAGTTTACAGCTTTACTTGAGTAGTTTATTCATGCCATCGCCTGTTCTTTCAATTAAATGCATGCTCTAATTGCTTTTATTTATGCATGAATGCTTGTTTTGTGCGAGGTAGGGATCCGCGTGACCCCTACTGAGTCTGGCTGTGACTCACCCTTCTCCTTTCAGGTGAGCCGCGCCCGTCGTCTCCCGGTGCTTCGTGAGCCGTTTTGGGGACCGCCTATAGCTGCCAGCTGTAGTCGAGCCGCCTTTTTGAGGCTTCTCATGTACTTTTGTCGGGGTATGCCCCGCGTAGTTGTACCTTGTGGACTAGTACCTTGGGTTATCTAGACTAGTATATATATATCACTCTGGTTATTTTGAATTGCTTCCGCACTTGTGTTAATTTTATCACTTAATCATAAATTGCGCGTTCCAAATTACAATTCGTTATACATACCCTCAGCACTCTCCTCCTAACCCTTCAGGGGCCTCATCAGCCTCTTGGGTGGCTTCTCCAGTTCTTGGTATCGGTACATCGATGTTATCGGTATATCGGTATCCTGGACTCTGGGTCGTCACAGTTATGATGGAATGGGTGGCCCTAAATATGAATGGGCCATCAATTTTCACACAGTCGCATAAATGACTTTAGTCGTATGTGAGGGAAGAGTAAGAATAATTATTATAATAAAACTGCTGGGTACGGACGAGAATAAGGGAGGGGATGGAAATAGCACCGATTTGACGCATTTAAAAAAATATTTTTCATCGAAAAATTCTTCATGAATAGAGCGAATCAAAATCGCACTGGGTCATAAACTCTCACACAGCTACGCGGGTTACCCTTATTATACCATATCGAAGGGGGTGACAATAAATGAAGGGAGGTAAAAATAACAAAGAATTGACGGGGTTGAAAATACTATACACAGAAGTAGTTATGATGGAATGGGTGGCCCTAAATATGAATGGGCCATCAATTTTTACACAGTCGCACAAATGACTTTAGTCATATGTGAGAGAAGCGTAAGAATAATTATTATAATAATACTGCTGGGCAGAGGCGAGAATAGGGGAGGGGATGGAAATAGCACCGATTTGACACATTTAAAAAATATTTTTCACCAAAAAATTACTCATGAATCGAGCTACTCAAAATTCCACTTGGTCATAAACTCTCACACGGCTACGCGGGTTACCCTTATTATACCCTATCGAAGGGGGTGAGAATAAATGAAGGGGGGTGAAAATAACATAGAATCGGCTGGGTTAAAAATGCCAAACATAGAAGGAGTTATGATGGAATGGGTAACCATAAATATGAATGGGCCTTCAATTTTTACACGGTCGCACAAATCGCTTTAATCGAATGTGAGAGAAATCATAAGAATAATTATTATAATAAAACTGATGGGTAAGGGCGAGAATAGGTGCGAGGATGGAAATAGCACAGATTTGACACATTTAAAAAATATTTTTCGCCGATGAATTCATGATGAATAGAGCGACTCAAAATCCCACCGGGTCATAAACTCTCCAACGGTTATGCGGGTTACCCTTATTATACCCTATCGAAGGGAGTGAGAATGAATGAAGGGGGGTGAAAATAACAAAGAATCGGCGGGGTTGAAAATGCTATACATAGTAGGAGTTATGATGGAATGGGTGGCCCTAAATATGAATCGGCCTTCTATTTTTGCACGGTCGCACAAATGACTTTAATCATATATGGGAGAAGGCGTAAGAATAATTATTATAATAAAACTGATAGGCCGGTGCGAGAATAGTAGAGAGGATAGAAATAGCACCGATTTGACACATTTAAAAAATATTTTTCACCAAAGAATTCGTGATGAATAGAGCAACTCAAAACCCCACTGGGTCACAAACTCTCCCACGGCTATACGGGTTACCCTTATTCTATCATATCGAAGTGAGAATAAATGAAGGGGGGTGAAAATAACAAAGAATTGTCGGGGTTGAAAATGCTATACACAGAAGGAGTTATGATGGAATAGGTGGCCCTAAATATGAATGGGTCTTCAATTTTTGCACGATAGCACAAATGGCTTTAATCGTATGCGAGAGAAGGCGTAAGAATAATTATTATCATAAAACTAATGGGTAGGGGCGAGAATAGGGGAGAGGATGAAAATGGCACCGATTTGACACATTTAAAATATATTTTCTATTAAAGAATTCGTGAAGAATAGAGCGACTCAAAACTCCACTGGGTCATAAACTCTCCCACGGTGACGTGGCTTACCCTTATTATACACTATCGAAGGGGGTGAGATTAAATGAAGGGCGTGAAAATAACAAAGAATCAGTGGGGATGAAAATACTATGCATAGAAGGAGTTATGATAGAATGGGAGGCCCTAAATATGAATGTGCCTTCAATTTTCGCACGGTCGCACAAATGACGTTAGTCGTATATGAGAGAAGACATAAAATAATTATTATAATAAAACTGTTGGACATGGGTGAGAATAGGGGAGGGGATGGAAATAGCACCGAATTAACACATTTAAAAATTAATTTTCACCGAAGAATTCATGATGAATAGAGCGACTCAAAACCCCACTAGGTCATAAACTCTCACACGGCTACGCGGGTTACCCTTATTCTACCCTATCGAAGGGGGTGGGAATAAATGAAGGGGGGTCAAAATAATAAAGAATTGGCGGGGTTGAAAATGTTATACACAGAAGGAGTTATGATGGAATGTGTGACCCTAAATATGAATGGACTTCAATTTTTACACAGTCGCACTAATGTCTTTGATCGTATGTGAGAGAAGACATAAGAATAATTATTAAAACAAAACTGATGGGTAGGGACGAGAATAGAGGAGAGGATGAAAATAACACCAATTTGACATATTTAAAATATATTTTCCGCTGAAGAATTCGTGAAGAATAGAGCAACGCCAAACCTCATTGGGTCATAAACTCTCCCACGGCGACGCGGGTTGCCCTAATTATACCCTATCGAAGGGGGTGGGAATAATTATTATAATAAAACTGTTGGGCAGGGGCGAGAATAGGAGAGAGGATAGAAATAGCACCGATTTGACATATTTTTTAAAAAAAAATTTCGAAGAATTCGTGATTGTCAAATCTACGAGGAAATGAAAATTTGTAAATACACCCTCAAAGTTTGCAATATTGTGCAAATATCTAAAAATATGTGCAAAAATTATTAGAATTTTAGAAGAAATAAACATTAAAGGGCACTCCTACTTTGATGGAAAATTGCATGTAAACTCCTCCGACAATGATTATTTCAATGATGTCTTATCTTAGGATAAAAAATATATGGGTTTTTTGTATAGAAACCATTGTTATATGTAAAATTGCAAAAAAATCACTCTTAGAAACGTATTATCATATATATCACTATAAATTCTAATTGTGCAAAACTATCATCTAAGTAACCGTACGTGACCAGTCGTGGGTTTAACTCCGGTTAACTTTGACTAGACTTAGGAAATGTCCATACTAGCCCTGGTTAAAGACCGAACTGTGACACTTGTTCGCAGTTCTTTCTTCGTTCCTCCCACCTTCAACCTGCTCCTATCCCCAACCCTAATCCACTTGAAAACCCTACGTAAAAGAGAAGGACATTGCGGTTCACAAATCTTTGTCCCTCCCTCCCACCTTCAATCCGCTCTCGTCCCAAACCCAATCCACCTGAAAACCCTAGGTAAAAGAGAATGACATTGCCATTGGCCTTGGAGTGTCGTGTGGCTCGGGGAAGAAGGATCGTGCGGCTTGGCGAAAAAGAAGGATCGTGCACAGACGCGAAGGAAGAGGAGAAAAGAATTGTGCATAGATGCGGAGTAGAAAAGAAGCATTATGCGTAGACACCTCTCCTATCTACCAGATAAAACTTCTTGATAAATTATCTACAGCATGTGACGGGGGCGAAAGGAGAAGTTTTTATAATGCCGTAGAGCACTAAATAAGGTTTTTTGTGGGTTCAAGTCTGGAGGGAAGGTTGTGCATTTAAAAGGTATCTAGCGCCATCCGGTTTGAGTGGGAGAGTGAAATCCAGAGGATCTTTTTCAGCGTAAAGTTGAAGATTGTGAGCCAGGATAGTTTTGTAATGTCTAAATTATACAGCTCATGATTCTACACATTTGGGGCACAGTATGGGGTGATGAAAATAAATGTGGGATGAAGGTGGGGGCATTGCCATATGCATATTTTTAAATGTGTAGTGTAGTGGGGCACACTAGTAATTTATCTTCTTGTATATGTTTGCAAAATCTTGGACACATCTATTTTTAAATGTGTTCTTGTTAATTAGGAAAATTTGTCTGTGCATGTGTGTTTTTTGTCATATTATATTTCTCTTCTGTGATATTAGGATGGATGAGCAGACATACCTCTACACTTTGCTCGTCAAGTATGGAGGATATTAGAAGATTGATAAGGATGATCCTTCTAGACTAGGACAAGATTGTAGACACGCCAAAAATGACGCTATGTTGATCAAATCTCATGTCACTATGATGACGCCCCAAAGTGAACTTCAATATATTCATAATATGAAGTTTTTCTATTTTCTTGTGTGTGGTTTTGATTCATTTTTGCATTTTTTGTGATTCGCGACCTGAAGAGGGGCGTTATTTAAATAGCGACCTTATCGAGGGCGTTTTCTCAAGAAAGGACGACTAAACGTAAGGGCGTCAATTCCTGGTATTATCCGGTTTTAAAGAAAATTCAAAATCAATTTAATTATTGGTTAACGTCCTTCCTCAGGGCGTGTTTTAAATTAACGCCTCGCTCTTAGGCGTGTTATCATAATTTTCAAATAAAGTAAGTTTTATTGCCAAAATTAAATCCAAGAAGTGACGCCCTTGGTAGAGGTCGTGTTTTGAGTAACGTCTTGATGAAAGTCGTCAATTCTTGATTTGACGCCCTTCGCAAGGTCGTGTTTCACCTTTCGTGTCCTGCTTGAACTCCTCTTTCCTGTATAGAGTCCTGCCTCCAATGGTCTCCTTGCTCGAATTGGAGGTAGAGTCCTACCTTCTTTGAACATTGCCTATCCTTATCTTATCAAATTCGAGCTTATCTCCCACTGAAATCCTATAAAACATGATCTGGGCGATCGGAGCAGAGGTTGACGATTTCAGAAGGTTGAAGAGATTAGAACGTTGAGAGGATTTTCGGCTTCCTCTGCTTACTATCGTGGGCTCGATTGAAGGATTTCGGCTTCCTCTGCACCCTCTTCATCCGATCAACCACGTCTTATTGGTTCCCTTTACTGTCGACAGGGACAGCAGGGCTTTCTTGTTGATTCGTATTCATCCGCTATTTTCTTCTTCTTCGTCTGCATCAATTCCATCGTCAGTTTTCTTTTTCTTTTCACTTTGCACTAGTTTTATCACATATCTCCCCTCTCCCTAATTCCTCTTTAGGGGTTTTTAAAACCAAAACAACAAGGTGCGCATGTTGATTTCCTTTCATCATCACATGTTTTCTTTGGATTGATACTATTTGCATTGGCTGAATCCCTCTTTGCTTTGTTGTTTCATTGTCTTTTTTTGCAAGGTAATCAAAAGGAGAACCCTTCTCATCGGCCGGCCGATTGAAGAAGGAGGAAGGAACTTCACATCATCCCGCGTTTCAATCTTCACCAGGTATTCGCGATCTCTCTTTTTTGAGGTAACCCCTCTGGCGATCACATCTCCATATTTGCACCACGTGCAAGCTTTTCTTCCCCTTATTTATGCATTAATCATCATTATCTCCTCCATGTTTTATCACATCATTATTCTCTTGTGATTTTTTTTGTGTGGGATTTATGCCCATCCACAAATTGGCGATCACGGTGGGACTTCCACTGTTTTCTTTTTGATTACCATCTCCATTGGCACCCTCGCGTGCCCTTTCCCCTTGGCACCCTCGTGTGCCCTTTCCCCTTTGGCACCCACGCGTGCCCTCTCCCCTTTGGTACCCTCGGTACCCTTTCCTTTGTGTCCCTCGGGCACCCTCCACTGTGCACACTGCACACTCCGGGATCAGCCAACTTGCGTTTGCATATTTCTCTGAATTAACGCCTTCCACGAAGGCGCTTTTTGGTTTAACGCCCTTCACAGGGGCGTGTTTTGGTTTATTAACGCCTCTTTCCAGGGCGTCTTTTAGCATATCTGCTGCTTTGTTTCCGTTCATTATACTGTCTGAGAATTAACGCCCACCTCCAGGGCGTGTTATCGTTTTCTAACGCCTTCATTCAGGGCGTCTTATTTTTATGTTACGTCTGCCGTCGAGACGTCTTTACATCATCTTACTGCTTTAATCGTTGCCTGTGAATTCACGCCCTGCCCCAGGGCGTTCTTTATTACATAGCGCCTCACCACAAGGCGCTTCCTCAGATTTGACGCCCTCACTACGAGGCGTCCCTTTCAGATTGCGCGCCTCCACCAGAGGCGTGTTTCTGTTTCTCGCTGCTAGCTCATAGCCTCTCGCAGTGATTCACGACAGTGACCCTGTCGTTGCTTTGGTTGATAGCGACCTGCCCCAGGTCGTCTCTTTCCTGCGTTTTACAGAACCTTTAGTTTGTGTGATTGTCATATTGCTTGCCTATATTGCTTTGATTTGATCATATTACCTTGCATATTGTGGCACTTGGTTGAGAGACCTCCTCTCTCTACACTAGGATTCCACACACCTTTCTTGGAATCGGGACGACCCTCCATTGAGCATTCCGTCTCTTTGGACCGGAGATCCCTTTTCCAAGACCTCCATAAGTCCCCGCACCCGTGGATTCCCTCACGGACGCCGGGCTGGTTGTACCCTCGAAGTACCCGGAGTTTAGAGATCCTATTCGTTGGTAAAGAGAGAGAAAAACCTAGTTGACCCGGAGACCACACTCGGATCAAACTAGGTTTCATTTGGCAAAAGGAGTGAACTATTCACAAATAATCCACTTAAATCTCAAACATCAAATATTAAAATCTTCCGTTCTTTCCAACATTGTTTGCATAAACTTGGTTGGGTTGACTTGATTGAATTGTTTTGATTAAGTGCTTTTTGTGGAAATTCCTTCATTAAACATCCTCTCTCTTAAGTATGAAACTCCGTTCAGGTAAAATCCTCAACATGTCAGGCAATGGGTACTCCTATGATGATGAGGATGAGAACATATTTGGTCAATATGAGGGCCCTCTCCAGGATTCCGTCTATTATGAGGGGAACTACCTCCCTCCTCACCCTTACTATTCACAAGTTCATGTGATTGATACCGCTACTCACGAGGCGGACCCCTCGTCTCAAGTTCCATCTTCCAATACTTCGGGGAACCCCTCCCCATCCATCAACGTTACAGATTTAATCCAAGCTCTTTCTCAATTGGATGACTCCCAGCGGCAAGCCATTCAGGCCGCTCTGAAGGGGAAGTCTGTTCCCTCTTCGTCTTCCAACCCCCCTCCGGCCGAGAGTGGCCATCACCCCGTTAACGACCAGGCGGTCTTGCATAAACCCCCCTCGCGTCCACCAACGCCTGTCACGGCCATACCGGCCCAGCAGGCGAGCTATTCTGTGGTTAGGCACCAATTCCCCCAACCTCCTCAGATTCTACGGTCGCCTATACCACATTCTTTTGTTCAGGCCCCAGTTGAGTCCGACTCTAATGCTTTGCTACTTCAGAAGATGGCCCACATGGAAGAACAGCTTAAGAAAGTCACTGCGGCCAAGAATGCACCAGAAATCTCGCTCCCCACTCTGCCAATTTTCCATCTTCCTCCGTCTGAGATGCCGAACTTTCGGCGGTACAATGGAACTGGCAATCCGATTATTCATTTGAAGGATTTTAGGTACGAGACCTCCTTCTGGCAAGGCAACAAGGCTTCTCTGGCCTATTTATTCAGAAGATATCTGGAGGGGCCAGCCCTCGAATGATTTTATTCCTTGGAGCCAGCTGATGCCAGTGACTTCGATGTTGTCCAAAGGAAATTCTTGCAAAAATATAGAGACCGTGTTGGACCCTCTCTGTCCGTTACAGATTTAGTTGCGGAGAAAATGAAGTCTGAGGAGGATTTCATCATATTTGCTGACAGATGGCGGTCGATGGCCGAGAAGCTGAAAGACACATTGTCGGAACAGGAGCAAGTAAAGATGATTATTTCTAACGCAACTCCTCAATTCCGCCATATTTTGGCCATGAACCGGCTGACTACTATGGAAGAGCTCTATGAGAGGGCTCGTTACATCCAGACACAGATGAAGGATTCGCCCATTATGGGCATGTTTGAGCCGAAGCCTCGACTGTTTAAGAAAACCACCAATGTTAACAGCGGGCCCACAACTGAGGGCACCGTCACAAATGAGCAAGTCGGCGCAGTTGGTAACCCCCACCATCAAGCTAACCCACGTCCACCACCGCCTCCACGACAGAACTCCCATTTTAACCCCACTCCACAACCCCAATTCGCACCTCAACACTCTTTCGCTCCATCGCAAAACCAAGCCCACCGCGTAGACCCTCCAGCTCCACCACAATACCATCAAATGCCCCCACCTGCCAACTACGGCCAACAACAACGGAGACCACCACTTGGCCCCAAAAGGGACCACTATCCTCCACTTCCCGAAAGTCTCCCCGATATTTTTAATGCCCTGATGGCCGCCAACTTGCTCGCCTTGCCAAGGGAAAGAACCGTGTGGCCCGCTAATGTTGACACATCCCGTTATTGTGCTTTTCATCGCAGCCCTGGTCACAATCTTGATCGTTGTTTCCACTTTAGAGATTACATCTACGATCTAAATGACCAGGGTGACATCAATTGGGATGAGATGAGGCAATTCATAGCCGCCATGAAAGAAAGAAGGGCTTCTCGGCAACAGCAAAATCAACAACCTCAGCAATCCGCTCCACAACAAGTTCAACCACAGCAAGCTCCAGCACACCAGCAGGATATGGGAATTGTCCGTAATCCATTGCCGGAGCACGCCCCTAATCAGCATGTGAACCCAGTCACGTCCCTCTACGAAGTGCAGAGAGGACAGGGATGGCACGAAGAAAACGCCTCTGTCGGGGCATTTCATCATGATCGAATCAAAATCAACCTCCGCGCCTTTTGCGCACCCTTCCTTCTTCTTCTACTCTCCTATCGGGACGTCCTCTTCTACGCCCCGTCAACCCATCTACCTCCACCAGTTCTACGGCCTTACCGGCCCGCTCTCTTCTTACCCATTTGCCACCTCCACAACCTACCGCACGACAAACCCCACCTTCCACCACCAACCCTATACCTCCGCCGTCCAGGCCACTCCTACTTCGCTCACCGCTAGCACCCGCTACACCCTCTACCACTCCTACACCGGCAAGGGTTCCTCCGCCATCAGTTCCCCCACCTCTCATACCCAGATCTCTTCTTGTTAGACCACCCGCCAATGCTCCTCGCATTCGGGTATCCCTTTCTAATCCCACGCCCCCTGACGGGGCATCTTCGTCAAACCACTCTCCTATGCCTCCCACGGGGGCATCTTTGCTAAACATTACTCCCACGCCTCCTACGGGGGCACCCCTGTTGTTGAACACTGCCAACCGCATTCCCTCTTCTTCTTCTTCTTCTAATTCTCTCCCACACTTGCCCCGACAGAGGCTCTACAAGGCGTGGCACCGCTCCGCAGTGGACGGATTTTCCACCGTATTTTTCCGCAAAGAGAGCTAGAGCCCGTGCAGGGGCCGCAAGAGCAAGAACAAGGGTCTGTACCGGGCACTGAATATGATTTGTTAAAGCATTTGGACCGGACTCCGGCAAGAATTTCGATCCTGGAATTGATCAAACGGTCCACCACTCATCAGCTGGCCCTAAAAGAATATCTGCAGAAGGTAATGGTTAATGAAGACATTCCAGTTGAGCAGATAGTCACAGTGTTAACACCTGCTAGCAGTCAGCCGGCGATTACTTTTCATGAGCATGAACTGGCACCAATCTCAGCAAGAAAATATGCCTTATGCATCACAGTCGACATCAATAAGGTGGCTGTTAAGCAATGTCTGGTGGATACTGGGGCATCCATCAATGTTTTGCCACCAAGCACCTTGAAGTTATGTGGCATACCAGAAAGCCAGATTCGGCCGTCCACCATAACGGTCACTGCATATGACAACACAAAGAAGCCTCCTCTAGGCATGATCACATTAAAAGTTAGCTTGGGCCCTGCCACCATCACAGCAGATTTTCACATCCTGGACATGGATCCAACATTTAATGGCATTCTTGGCCGCCCGTACATCCAGCAGCTTGATGCGGTGCCCTCTACAAATCACCAGTGTCTCAAATTCCCACATAAGGGCCGTATTATCAAGGTGACCAGCATGCCGATTCTACCAGAGGAAGATATTCATGCGGCTTCATCAGTCCCTTCTATTTGGCCTGCCAATAAGCCACTGTTATCTGTGCTGGACGTTCCCCGTCCACGGCCAATGCCATCTGAAACTGTTACCACGGTTGCTATGACACCCCTGCCTTCTAAGGGGAAGAAGAAAAAGAACATGATTAACACCCCTGGCTGGAACATTCTGTTAAAAATGGGGTATCAAGATGGCAAAGGCCTGGGTGCCAACTGTCAGGGCAGGATTAGGCCCATTAAGCCGCAAAAGTTGCTGGTACGAGGCGGGTTAGGCTATAAAGGGCGGAGCAAAAATAAAGAAGAGCCATGGGCATTTATGACTTCTACTTTGAAGACTGATCGCCAGCCACTCTCCTGGACACTGAAGACACATTTTGTTACTAGTGGCGCTCAGAATAACGAGCAGACTACCATAATTACTTCATTGCTTGACTATCAAGATGTTCACGCCAGACAGTTTGCCCGTCACATTGCCCCACTGACTACCTACAAAGCCCTGGAGTCTTTAAGGCCGGACAAAGAAGGAAAATGGGCAATCCAGAATGTGACTGGTACAGGTGGTTCGACATGAATGACATTACTATTTCTTTAAGCCACCTTTTCATGCCGACTGATCCGGAATGGCCTCCATTAATACAGGAATTAATTGAAATGCCAGCAGTGATCACAGACAAGAGGCAGCTGCTGAGTGACTACACAGATATTGGGGAGCCAGATGTCCCCTTTGAAGAAGGTTTCACTGTGGACAGGCTGTGGGCCGGCCTCTTTTCTCTCACTTCGCTACATCCATCTGTGCTTGCTTCTCTACATTCTCGTTGGTTTGGTCGTGTGCCAAGACCGCCTCCGATTACAATCAGTTTTACTCCAAATTCGATCCGAGTTTCTCTCCCGATTCTTCCTTCGCTCCTCGAGCGATTTTCTGAACTCTCCATCACGCCCCCAAGCGGGCTATCACTGATCCAATCTTTTTCCAATCTTGCAATTTCCCCTCCTCCTACTATTCTCCCATCACACTGCTTTCTCCTTGAAAAAGATAATAAAAATGAAGAAAAAGATAATGAAGAAAAAAAAACGCCGATTTTCCAACTTTCCAATCCTCCATCTCTGTTGAGGAGACCTCCTATTTCTTTCCCGAGTGTGTCCCAACCCAGGGGCCGCTCTTTCAAGATTCCTTGATAGATCTCTTTTCCCCCTCTAGCGAGGGGTCTTCTTCTGTATCACCTTTTGTATCCACTTCTTCACCCCCTTCTTTTCTTTCTGATCAAGCTAGTTGCTCCTCCTCTTCTTCCTCTTCTGCTAATAAAATTCATGGGGTAGATTCACATAAGAAATCCAAGGGTAAGGAGATTCCTCGTAGATTTTTGTTGGAGTTAGCCATCAGATGCCAAGCTTGTTTAGCAATCCCTGAGTTTGTGGGAGATCCAATTATCCTGCCAGAGTTAGAATATGAAGATGCTGTTGCTTCTTATGAGGGTTTGGGCGTTTACGAAATTATGAATGATGAAGACCCTATTGAAGAGGGGGATGAAAGTTACGAAGAATATGAGGACGAGGCTGATGCTTTTGCTAGTGGTATGAGAAGATTCGACGAACCATCAGCCTCCGTAGAAGAACCTACCAAAGAAA
The DNA here is from genome assembly GCA_022559845.1 of Amorphophallus konjac. Classification (NCBI taxonomy): domain Eukaryota; kingdom Viridiplantae; phylum Streptophyta; class Magnoliopsida; order Alismatales; family Araceae; genus Amorphophallus; species Amorphophallus konjac. The sequence goes on from JAHNEJ010001895.1 coordinate 87,421, forward strand.
TTAATCTGGGTACCGAGGAAGACCCTAGGATTGTCCTCATTAGCCAGAATTTGCCGCCCTCCGAGGAGGAGGCGCTCATTTTAGTTCTTCAAGAATACAAGGACACGTTTGCTTGGAGTTATGAGGATATGCCAGGATTAGACCCTGCGCTCGTTGAACACCGTCTTACACTTAAGCCAGGGGCTGTCCCGGTCAAACAACGGTTGAGGCGTTTCCACCCTAGCATGGCTTTGAAAATGAAAGAAGAGGTCGACAAACTCCACAAGGCTAGATTTGTTAGAGTTGTCCTCTATCCCAATTGGGTGGCTAACATTGTCCCGGTTATGAAGAAAGATGGGAAAGTTCGGATTTGTATAGACTTCCGGGACCTCAACCGGGCGTGTCCTAAAGATGACTTCCCCCTCCCTCATATTGATGTTCTAATTGATAACACGGCAGGATTTGAGACTCTCTCATTTATGGATGGCTTTTCAGGTTACAATCAAATTCGTCTGTCTGAAGAGGATCAAGAGAAAACATCATTCACTACGCCATGGGGTACATACTGCTATGTGGTCATGCCTTTTGGACTTAAGAATGCTGGAGCCACCTACCAGAGGGCTATGATGGCAATTTTTCATGACATGATTCATATTTATATTGAGGTGTATGTGGATGACCTGGTTGTAAAATCAAGGACAAGGATTGAGCATCCTGGGGTTCTGGCTAAGGTTTTACAGAGATCACGAGAATATCAATTGAAAATGAACCCCAAGAAGTGCGTATTTGGCGTTTCTTCAGGGAAATTGCTTGGTTTCATTGTTAGCAAGAGGGGAATTGAAGTTGATCCCAACAAGGACAAAGGCCATTAGAGATATGCCTCCTCCCAAGAGTTTGAAGGAAGTTCGAGGATTAATCGGGAGGTTGCAATTTATTCGCCGCTTCGTCTCCCAGCATTCACAAAGATGTAGGCCGTTCTACGAGCTTACTAAGCCGGGAGTCAAGTTTAATTGGGATGACAAGTGTCAGGCAGCCTTTGACGGATTGAAGGATTATTTGGCCAATCCTCCTGTCCTGAGGCCGCCAATTCCAGGCAAACCACTTATTCTCTATGTTTCGGTCCTGGATGACTCCGTAGGTGCTGTCTTAGCTCAAGTGGATGAAGAAAGTAAGGAGAGGGCAGCATACTACTTGTCTAAGCTTCTTAACCCCTGTGAGCAGAGGTACTCAGCCATGGAGAAGACTTGTGCATCTTTGGTTTGGGTAGTTCAGAAGTTAAAACATTATTTTCTAGCTCATGAGGTTCACCTCATTGCTCGCATGAATCCAATTAAATTCCTCCTTAAAAAATCTATCCTCACTGATCGATTAGCACGCTGACAAAGCTTCCTTTCTCAATTCGACATCACTTACATTCAGCAAAAAGCCATCAAAGGCTATGCCATTGCCGAACATCTTGCTCACCACCCTCTCCCCCGTTTTGATCCTGTCAATTCGGAGTTCCCAGATGAAGAATTAATATCCATTAATCAACCCCATGATCCCATGTGGACATTACATTTTGATGGAGCAAGAGGGATCGGTATGGTTCTTTTAACACCAGAAGGGGTCACCATTCCATTTGCTGCTCGGCTCACTTTCCCCGTCACCAACAATATAGCTGAGTATGAAGCTCTTTTGGCCGGTCTTCAAACCGCTCATCGGTATGGTGTCACTCATTTACGAATTGTCGGTGATAGTCAGCTCATTTTGCGCCAGGTGTTGGTCAAGTGCCGCACCATCAATCCTAAGCTTAAGTCCTACCAGGAACTCGCTTCAGCTTATGCCAAACTCTTCAATAAATTGATCTTCGTTCATGTCCCTCGCAGCCAAAACATCTTGGCTGACGCTCTCGCCTCTTTGGCTTCCGCTTTAGTTTTCCCTCCTGAGCGTGATTTTCATGTTCCCCTGATTCATCAGCGTGACACCCCAGCTATTAAGGATCGCGCATTCCTTGATATTAGGGATCAAGTGCTCGAGAAGGTTAAGCAGAAGGAATCTCTTAAAGGTAAAGAGGTCATGCTTTTGGATTGGCAAGAAGATCTGGCTGACGAAGAGAAGCCTTGGTATTATGAGATTGCCAGATATTGTAATGATCAGTCCTATCCCGAGGAGGCCACTGCTGAAGAGAAGAAAGCAATTAGAAGAGTGGCTCAACGTTATGTTCTGGTTGGAGGTGTGCTCTACAGAAGAGGGCTTACCGGTGTTTTATTAAGATGCCTCGATGATGATGAATCTTGGAAAGTTGTGGAAGAGGCGCATTCTGGAGTGTGTGGTGGTCATGTGAATAGCCAGATGCTAGCTAAGAAGATTCTTAGGCTAGGATTCTATTGGCCCACTCTAGAAGAGGATTGTTCCATCTATGTTCGAAGGTGTGTTAAGTGCCAACTGCACGCCGACAAAATTCATTCTCCTGCTTCTTCACTCCATCCTACGTCCTCCCCATGGCCTTTTTCCATGTGGGCTTTTGATATCATTGGACCTCTTGGTGACTCGAATCTCCTGACCAAACAAAAGTCGTTCATCCTCACGGCAACGGAATACTTCACCAAGTGGGCGGAAGCAGAAGCTTACGTGGAGATTAAAGCGTCAACAGTCTGCAAATTCATAATGAAGAACATCATCACGAGGTTCGGCATCCCGAGCACCATCGTCACCGACAATGGACCTCAATTTATCTCTCAGGAAATCAAGGATCTCTGCAACAGGTATAACATTGCATTGCATCATTCTTCTCCCTATTATCCACAGGGCAATGGTCAGGCAGAGGCCACTAATAAAACTTTGATAAAAATTGTTAAGAAGACGTGTGAGGCTAATAAATTTTTGGATTGGCCAGACAAGCTAATAGAAGCTCTCTGGGCCTATCGCACTTCCATTCGCACACCCACTGGGCAAACTCCTTTTGCCCTCACTTATGGAATGGAGGCAGTAGTCCCTTATGAGATTCTTATTCCCTCTCTGCGAGTACAGTTGGATAAGGAGCTCTCTATTAATGAACGTCGTGATTCACTCCTGGCCCAATTGGAACTCCTCGATGAGAAGCGTCTGGTCGCCGCTGAGCATGCGCGCGTTTATCAAAACAGGCTCTCACGTTTTTATCAAAAGAAAGTAATTGAGAGAAAATTTAAAATCGGTGAAATGGTAATCAAAAGAATTTTTGTAAAGCCGGGTGGCCCCCGCTCAAAACTCCAACCCAATTGGGAAGGACCGTTCATTATAAAAGATGTTTATCCTGGAAATGCTTATAAACTGATTAATGCTGAAGGGGAAGAGTTAACTCATCCTTGGAATGGTTTATATCTTAAGAAATACTACCCTTGATTCAACAAACAATCAAAAATTCAAAAAAACAAAAACAAACAAAAACAAAAAATGTTGAAAATTGATTCAAAAAAAAAGATTCTCCAAAATTGGTGCCATGGCACACGAAGGATCAAGGTCCGAAAGGTCAAAATTCAGAATTCATTCATCAGTCTTGTTAATTTAAAAGGGGGTTGATTCACGCACACACTACACGCTTTATTCTTGAACTCAAGCAGTGCAAAATCTGACGGAAAGTCAAAAACCTGACTAAAAGTGAAAGACAATACCCGTTCTTTTCTTCTTCGGCCCATAAGGGAGGAAGGGAGACCTCGAGGTAGACACACCAAGCCTATCCGCCGCCCTAGTAGGTGGAAGTCAGGGCCCAAAAGGGAGCAAATGCCACAAAAGCCCAAGTACAATTAGGTTCTTTTTTCATCAATGCAAATCAATTCCAAAGTGAAAGTCAAGTTATGAAAAGAAAAGCATGTCAAGAGGGCAAAGTCCCCGCAAGGAAAACCTTGGGCGTATGCGTGCAATATAAATGGGCAAAAAGGCAACAAATTTCCCTACGCCAAAGACCGAACCCCAACAGGCATAGGGTAGGGGAGGTAACTTTGCCTTGAGCATCTCGGAATCCCTTATGGGCTTCCCTTAAATTTTCTTCCATCCTTTCTATGTGGTAAGTCACGAACTGGCAGGATGGTCAAGACGGACTAAAGAAATTGCACTGTGCGAAATCTCGAATACAAGTCAATTATGATCACGTCGACCCCCTTTTAACTACTCAAGAAAGGTTAATGAATTTTAGATGGTGACTATGTAAGACTCATGGTCTTGATAGCCTTGAAGCCCTTTTTGTAGAATAATTTAATTAACGCCTTCGGCTAAGATGCTTCTTATAGAATTAACGTCCTAGATTAGGTCGTCTCTTTCAGAATAACGTCTTTGAGCAGGTCGTTTCTTTTTCAAAAAAAATCAAATTCTTTTTCGAATTCACGCCGTCCTCTAGGGCGTCTTTATAAGAATCACGGCCTACTCTAAGGCGCGTTTTTTAAGAAAAATAATAAAAAAATATATAAATGAGAGAAAAAGAAAAAAATGCATTTCTTCACGATGTATGCTTGCATTCTTTTGCATGGGCATCTTTTATTTATGGTTTGCATATGCGTGCTTTGCATGATGCATCTCCCCGCTATCAGTCATTTTATTTACCTTATTTGATTAAAGGCTTGGCCCCTTGACCCGTCATTAAGGTCAAAACATTGCCACCCCTTGCTTATTGGGCAAGGGGCCAAGTCGAACAGATGAATTAACCTGTTTTATTCAAGTGAAAACCACAGCTGCAGGTACAGGGCAAAGAAAAGCAAACACGAAGAACGTGGAAAGAGGAGAGTACACAAACACAAAGTCACAACCACACGAGGTGCTCAGGTAACAAAGAAATCTCAAATCTCATATATATATATAATGAATGTCAAGTACAGGTGTGAGGGTGGAGGAGTACAAGTAAGTCTCTCAGCTCTCGCCTCCACCCTCCTCTCTCCTACTCTCAACCTCCTCCTTGCCGTCCCGAGCTGGTGCTGGTGGAGGAGGCATGGGCCCCCGTGAAGAAGTCGGAACCCGAACGTGTCCCCCTGCCTCGCTCCTCTCTCGGAGGGAAGAGCCCGCCACGAAGGTGGAGCTGGTGAAGGAGTACCCCGCAGCCCGCGCTCGCTCACGTCCTCGCTGGAGACGCTCCTCGGACACCCGCAGCCGCTCCTGGGAAAGGATCAACTGGGTCCTCGAATCCGCCAACTCTCGCTCACGTGCCGCCAGCTGCTCCTGGAACCGGGCACGCTCCGCCTGGTGCTCCTCGCGCTCACGAGCACGCTCCTCGCGCTCCCGGGCACGCTCCCGTCTCTCCAGCTCAAGCGCCACGCGTAGCTCGGCCACGTCCTGAGGAAGCTCCTCCCGACGCCTCAGGGACCTCTCAAGCTCTGAGATCCGCCGATCGCGGATCCCCAACTCGGTACGTACTGCCTGAAGCTGTGTCACCTGCAAACAGGTAAACAAGTCATCAATTCCACAATTAAATTCAATAATCTAGCAATTCAAGCAATATATAATTGAACCACTCGCCTGTGCGCTCGTCGCGCGGTAGCCCTCGTCAACGCAGGTAAGAGCGGCTCGAAGCTCCTCAGTCTGTAAAATGAATTTCATCAGTGCACAATTATATAATCAATATTTGAATGGATTGGTGTTTTGGAATTTACCCGTGAAGCGAGGTCGCGCTCCGCTGCCTCGGCTCGTGCCACTGCTCCCGCTAGCCGCTCTGCCAGTGCAGTCACCTCTGCATTGGGCCCTCTCGAGCTGGAGGCCTCCCCTGGGTCTCTCCTCACTGCTCCCTGCTGAGCGCGCTGCATTCATTGAGATCGTCAATGGCTAATCATCAATAATTCAACAAAAACAAAATACATTTGCATATAGAAATAATTTAAACACTCACCAGGGTCTCTAGGTCTGCCCGTGTGGCAGCTAGCTGGTCCTCCAGGCTGTGTAGGTGGGCCTGGGCATCTATCGCTGCTATGTCCCGCGCATCCTGCATCCATCACATGTTAGTCGCATGATAGTCACATAAGCATTTGCATTTAATTTAGAAATAAGTGCATTCATACATACCCCTAAGACCCTCATCTGGGGTCAGCCGGCGTATACCTCCCAGTAGCGCCGGAGGTACTCGGAGCTGTCAGTCGCGCGAGAGGTGACTCTGGTCCCGCCACGCTGCCAGTCGACGTACTGCTCCTCGAATCGTACCCGCCAGTCGGTCGCCTTTGTACGACCGCGCGTCTTCTTCCCGACGCCCCGCGGCTCGCCTACCTCAATCCACTCCTGGTGGAGGCCCAGCGTCCTCATCACCAACCTAAGCCGTAACGGCTCAATCTCGCTCAAGCAGTGAACCCAAAGCTCACGCTCAAAGTGAGGTAGGCCCGCTACGACCCAAGGCTGGCCCTCGTCTGTCATCCCCTCGTAGGGTCTCCATTGCACCTGCATTCATAAACATACATATCATCATTTCATCGTCATCATCATAAATTCAAATTAAAAAGCAAAAGAAAGATGCATAGCATCATACATACCAGCGAGGGAGGGAAGTCGCGGAGCTCTCTCCGTAGAACCCACAACTCGTAGCCGAGTGGGGCGCCGAAGACGATCGGCACCCAGCGCCGTGCTAGAGGGAAAGCTCCCTCATTCCCAGGCCGTGGGTCAACGCGCCCCATCGGCATGTAGAGGTGACTCCAAACCTGCATCCATGCATTTCATTGGTTAGGCATTCACACGCATATAAAAATACACATAAAAGAAAGAAAAAAATGAAAAAATGCATACCTGAAGAAAAGGTGAGAAGCCACTGACGGTCGTCTCTCGACCTGTCCCCGTGGACAGGTCGGCCATCATGTGCGCCAGCAGCGCCGCTCCCCAGGCGTAGCTGCCAACTGCCTCCAAATCCTCGAGTATCCCCAGGAATCGGCAGTTGATGACGTCGCCCTTTGTCCCGAGCAACAGCCTCCCCAGTAGCAGTAGCAAGAACCTCCTCAAGTCTAGGTCAGCTCTCTCCCTGTCGGCTGGGTCCTGGCAGTACACTGCCCTAGCCCCGTCTATCAACCTCTGCGAAAACTGCTCTAGGGTCTCCCCGGACCTGTGCCTAGCATTCCCTAAACCCATCACTATGGTGAGGTCGGTGCGGAAGATCGTCCTGCACTCGCTAGGTGTCTCATAAACCATCTCTAACCCTAGCAATCTCTGGGCATGCTCGGTGTAGTCTGGGTAGGTGATCCCGCTCACAGCCTCTCCATCTACCCTCAACCCTGTAATCCTGGCCACGTCCTCCAGGGTAGGAATCATGTGTCCCCAAGGCATCAGGAATGCCCGGCTGGTCCTATCCCATCTCTCCCGTAGAACCTGAATGAGTGGTAGGTCTGGCCTAACTGGCTCTATGCTGAGGAAGGCCCCGAACCCCATCGCATCTACCCTCTCTCTCTGGAACTCGGGGAGGCCGTAGTAAGCTGCCCGGACCATGACCCATGAAATGCGCGTCCTCATCAGCCCCTGCATGCATAAAATAAGAATTGTTGGTTTAATTGTTGTGATTATTCATGCTTATTTCATTTTGATTGCCCCAGGTTGAATGTCGATGTTATTGAAGTAACGACCTTCCTCAGGTCATTTTTTGTTGAAGTAGCGCCCTTAAGGAGGGCGTGGTTCTGTTTGAGCTTATAGATAACGACCTACCCTAGGTCGTTTTTTAATCTATGAAACGCCTCTATGTTGGGCGTGTGTTTTTGCTTAATTTCTAAAAATCCTAAAGGTTTTTCAATTCACGCCCTTGAGTAGGGCGTTTTCTATTTGGGTTCGTTAATTAATCAAATAATTAATGAATGGGCGACCGCTGGTTTGGTCGTCTGTTTTTGAATTAACGCCCTGGTGTGGGGCGTGGTTTCCAGGTTTTTCAGAAAATGAAATAAAATAACAGCATGCGAAAATTAACAGCATAATATGTAAATTTAAATGGGCGACATGCTTTAGGGCGTGTTCTCATGAGGTTAATTGTTTTTCATGAAAATAATGTGATTAACGCCCTTGGGTTGGGCGTGTATTTTGAAATCGCGACGCCCCTGAGGGCGCCTTCTTTCTGGGTTGCAGGGTTTATGCCTCGAGGGCTATGGAAAATCAGGAAAAATGAAATTAAAAGAAATAAAAATGGGAAAAGGGTTTGAGGCTTACCTTCTTGTGCTTGGGTTCCTGAGGCTGAGGTCGTGGCTGCCGTGGCCGCCGGAGTTGGCCGGCACGGGGAGGGGGCACCGCCGCGGGCGGTGGTTCATCACCACCGTCTCCTTCTCTTTCTCTTCTTCTTCTCCTTCTTCTTCTGCTTCTCCCTCTTCATTTTCTTCATCTTCACCTTCCTCATCTCTTCTCCCACGGCCTCGTCGCCGTGTTCATCCTCGCCGCCGGCCGCCGCCGCGGGAACTTCTTCAACCGCCACGATGGCCCCTTCCTCCATGCATGGGCGTCGTCGCCCAGATCAACCACCTCCGGAGCGGCCACCCTTTGCCGTTTGACTGAGCCACCTCCGGCCATGGTTAGGGCTAAGGATAGAGGGGGAGAGAGAGATAGAGAAGAGAGGAGGGGGGAGTTTCGGTTAGGGTTGCAGAAGAAGAGAATGGAACGGAGGAAGAAGAAGAAAAGGGGGAAAAGCCCTTTAACATTCGAAAAGAAGAGACGCCCTGAGAAGAGGCATTTTTTGTGGAAGTCACGACTATGAGATGGGCGTGTTTATAAATTAGACGACGTTTCTCGAGGCGTCAATTTTATTTGCATGGGGAATGATAACCGTCGTCAGACGCATTCAATGGGCGTTGATTGATGTGATCGAAGTAATTATTATGATTTTTACTCACGCCTGAGATAGAGGCGTTACCTGATTGAAACGTGACTTTCCTGAGGGCGTTACTTTTGGAATTTCAACGAATATATTTTGGGAATTTGAATCGATTAACGCCCTGTTCCAGGTCGTTATTTAAGTAACGCCTATTGGTGAAGGTGTCAAATGTGTGAATAGGAATATTGGAAGCGACCTATCATGAAGGCGTCCTTTTATGAATTCACACCTTTGCTTGAGGCGTTATTCGCAACAGAACGACAGGTTATTTGAGGATTTGATCTGAAGCACAGCAGTAAGGCTCAATCAATCATTTTTATTATTTTGAAAAGAGAGATTACAATGCTTAATGAGCCACCTTGGGTCTTAGCTTTCTCAAAGCTGTTACTTAATTTTTCCACTGATCTTTGTCTTCCTCCAAACTCTCTACAGGTTGATGAGGTTTGCTAATCTTCCATAGGGCTTGGATTGTGATAGCCTCTTCTCCATCTTCATTGCTGCCTAGGTCTCTTGATTTGATTGGAGGGAGATGAGAGACGTCTTCTAGGTGTTGCCTTGGAAGTCCGATTTGAGGAAGGCATCTGTGAGAGTTGTACAAGATGAAGTCCGAAGCGCCGATGAGACGAAGGTCCGTGCCGGTAGAGAATCGTGCACGAAGTTCCTGCATCCTGAGTACACCAGGGGCACATGTAAAGAGATTCTTTGGCATTACCTTTAGGTGCTCTCTCCAATCACCTCTCTTCTTTACTTGAGGAATCCGGTTCATCACCCTATTGCTTATTCCTAACGAACCGGTCATGTAAGAGAGTGGGCTTTTTGAAAAGATTCTTGAGGATTGTTGGGCCTCGCCACATGGATCGAATTTGAAATGGAGATCAACCCAACTAGAGAGTGCTAGCATGCACCCGTAGATGGGCCTTCCCATCGCCGCCGAGGTAAGCCCGCTATAGAGATAGGCTAGGATAGCCGGTCCGGCTCTTTCCTCTTCCCATAAGCTCACCACCGCGCTCAATTGGGCCTCCTCTAGAAAGTCCTCCGTGGATGGAAACAAGAGTGCGCCTGCTAAGCACACCACGAAGGCCTTTGCTATCTTTTCTATCTCCTCCTCTTCCTTAGCTTGATCCGCTCTCTTGTACACCCATGAGGCGAGCTTCAAGAGGTTGATTCCTTTAGTGACCTTGATTTGGTTCACTATGTTTGGGCTAGATATCAATGAGGTTAGCAATTCATGAGAGGAGATTGGCCTTGGCATGTTGGCCATCTTTTCTTCTTCTCCTTGTTTCATTCTTTTCAAGCCTAAGATCAACTCTAGTTCTTCCAAAAGGATGGTGGCTTCAAATGTCGAGAAGAGAAAGGTATGAGTGGAAGGATGCCAAAGTTCAATCAATGCTCCTATGGCAGCCCAATCTAAGTGAATTTGGTCATAGTGCTTGGCATGGGTTACTAGGCCCAAAAGATGCCATCTTGCTAGGTATACTCTCATGTCAGAGGAGAACTTGGAGAGAATAAGGGGCAACCACTTCACTTTTGTAAATCTCCTAGCACCAGGGACATTTGGGTAGTCCTGTGGAAAGAAAAATATGAACAATGCCAATAGTGCCAGACGTGAGCATATATGAGAAGCAGTTTAACAGAAGGATTCAATAAAAAGAAAAGAAAGAAGATATAAGCAGAGGGATTCACTAACCTGATGTTGAGCAACTCGGTTGCAGATGTGCCCTTGGATTTCAGTCAACCTAGGGGTGGAAGACCTAGGTCTCTTAATCATCCTCTCCATTGTTTTTTTTGGCTTTGCAGAAGAAGCTCGGACGAGTGCCTGCGGGAGAAGAACAAACAGAGAACAGAGAATTGAGCCGGCTACGGAGGTTCAGAGAAGAGGTTGTGTTAGGTTGAGGAAAGCAGCCTTTCTTTTATAAAGATTTGAAGAGGGCTTAAGGTTGTTCGGAGTTAACAGGTTGATGGCTATTAGGATTTGGTTTTGCTTTCGATCTGGAAACGGAAGCGCTGGATTGATTAACGCCTTTGGTTGGGGCGTCAATTTCTGAATTGACGACCTTTCTGAGGTCGTGTTTTGTGTAACGCCCTTTAGTAGGTCGTTTACTCTTTGGCCTCTCGATGGGTTTCACGCCTTGCTGAAGGGCGTGTTTCATGTTTTAACGACTACATTTTAAGGCGCGTTTTTATGATTTGACGCCGTTCAGTGCAGGCGTGTTTTTATGAGCTTATGAATTTAGGTATTCATGTGTGTTAATGAACTTAAGTGCTATTATTTCGTTGAATTGTTTTTTTAATTGAGCACTTATGATCATATCATGATTTGAATGGAAAATTATGTTTGATTATCTTGAATTTCGAAAACTGATGAATTTTCAAAGTGCAGAAGTTTGCAGGATTAGAGGCGCCTGGGTTGCTCATGGAAATAACATCGCACTTGTCATCTTGTATTTGTTCGGTGTAAGCATTGTTACTATATGATATCTACATTATTATAGCATATCAAGGACCTTGTGGTTCTGATGAATCTGGAATTTGAGTTCCCCTTCATCAAAAACGATGATGATTCCAGGAGAATCTTGATCACACGGATAGGCCGTTGAGTCGTTCAAGGTTTGGGACGATGGTTCCACTTTCTGAGTTGATGCGCGGACAAACGGGCTTCGGCTTAGTGTTAGCTCAGAAATTTGGATTCTTGACCAAATCTAGATGGCTTAGCAATATTATCCTTGATTATTTTCTATTTATTAGTTTGTTTTATCTTTTTCTTTTTAGCCCAGCATGCATCATATAGGACTTTGAGTTTCATGCTAAAATTTTTCATATTATGGCGATAATGAAGGTCACTCGCTCTTTGATTGAGCTAACATGAGATATTCCACTCCAAATCAAGTACTTTGTTCTATCTGAAGCCGCTCAGGCTGGTTCCTTGAAAATGTCCCTTTGTTGGATCTCCATCTCAATTCTCTTTATTGTCTTGCAAATTTACCTTGGTTGTAGCACGTCCACGTTGGCTGGTAACCGCTCTCCAATGGTCTTTCCCTATCGTGCCCGCGCGCACACCTTTTGCCTTACATTTTACTTGTTTAGTTTAATCTCCTTTATCCAGCAAATCGATGCTTCCTTGGAATCACTCGGAGTTGTTTCATTCAGAATCTTGGAAAGATTTCCATTGTTTAGTGTTTGAGGCGTGTCACATCACACCTTGGCATCTACTTATCAGTTCGCTCCACTTCATTCCATTTGTTGCACTTTCACTCCATTTTCGTCTCACTCCCTTCCAAAGCAGACGCCAAGGCGGGGCAGCTGTAGACACGCCAAAAATGACGCTATGTTGATCAAATCTCATGTCACTATGATGACGCCCCAAAGTGAACTTCAATATATTCATAATATGAAGTTTTTCTATTTTCTTGTGTGTGGTTTTGATTCATTTTTGTATTTTTTGTGATTCGCGGCCTGAAGAGGGGCGTTATTTAAATAGCGACCTTATCAAGGGCGTTTTCTCAAGAAAGGACGACTAAACGTAAGGGCGTCAATTCCTGGTATTATCCGGTTTTAAAGTAAATGCAAAATCAATTTAATTATTGGTTAACGTCCTTCCTCAGGGCGTGTTTTAAATTAACGCCTCGCTCTTAGGCGTGTTATCATAATTTTCAAATAAAGTAAGTTTTATTGCCAAAATTAAATCCAAGAAGTGACGCCCTTAGTAGAGGTCGTGTTTTGAGTAACGTCTTGATGAAAGTCGTCAATTCTTGATTTGACGCCCTTCGCAAGGTCGTGTTTCACCTTTCGTGTCCTGCTTGAACTCCTCTTTCCTGTATAGAGTCCTGCCTCCAATGGTCTCCTTGCTCGAATTGGAAGTAGAGTCCTGCCTTCTTTGAACATTGCCTATCCTTATCTTACCAAATTCGAGCTTATCTCCCACTGAAATCCTATAAAACATGATCTGGGCGATCGAGCAGAGGTTGACGATTTCAGAAGGTTGAAGAGATTAGAACGTTGAGAGGATTTTCGGCTTCCTCTGCTTACTATCGTGGGCTCGATTGAAGGATTTCGGCTTCCTCTGCACCCTCTTCATCCGATCAACCACGTCTTATGGGTTCCCTTTACTGTCGACAGGGACAGCAGGGCTTTCTTGTTGATTCATATTCATCCGCTATTTTCTTCTTCTTCGTCTGCATCAATTCCATCGTCAGTTTTCTTTTTCTTTTCACTTTGCACTAGTTTTATCACATATCTCCCCTCTCCCTAATTCCTCTTTAGGGGTTTTTAAAACCAAAACAACAAGGTGCGCATGTTGATTTCCTTTCATCATCACATGTTTTCTTTGGATTGATACTATTTGCATTGGCTGAATCCCTCTTTGCTTTGTTGTTTCATTGTCTTTTTTTTGCAAGGTAATCAAAAGGAGAACCCTTCTCATCGGCCGGCTGATTGAAGAAGGAGGAAGGAACTTCACATCATCCCGCGTTTCAATCTTCACCAGGTATTCGCGATCTCTCTTTTTTGAGGTAACCCCTCTGGTGATCACATCTCCATATTTGCACCACGTGCAAGCTTTTCTTCCCCTTATTTATGCATTAATCATCATTATCTCCTCTATGTTTTATCACATCATTATTCTCTTGTGATTTTTTTTGTGTGAGATTTATGCCCATCCACAAAGATCTGATGAAAGATGGTAATGAACCTATTAATATTACTTATGTTATCCTAAATGAACATTTCTTAAAGAATTTATCGTTATATTTTGGTTTTCGAAATCATTATTCTTATAGTCTTCTGATTCATATGACATAGTCTAAAGTGCCATAAATCACTAGATTCTAAATTGACAATATAAGTTGAGTAATCAGAAAAAAAGTTGATAGTATTGATAATATTGGGACAAAGCACATTTAATTTAAACAAACCCTCACTTACATAACCCTTTCTAATAAAATTTCTAAATTTAAAAATTATAAATTTTTTTGACTCAAATACTAACTTATAATTATTCATATTTAACAAGAATCTGCTTATTAGGTTCCTCCAAATTGTAGGCACATGTTGAACTCCTTGGAGAGATAGGACCTTTCTTGAAGTTAACTTCAAATTGACTCGTCCTTCCCTCACAACTCGAGCAACACTGGAGTTCTCCAAAGTTACGCTCTTATTGGTGGCCTAATAGGTGACAAAAGTATGCCGATCAAAGCAAACATGAGTGTTAGCCCCAATATCTATCCACCAATCATTGAAGAAATTAATTAAATTTATCTCAGGGAATAATGTTACACACCCATTGGAAGGCTCAAAAGAGGAAGCTCCAGAGGTTATCATGTTGACTTGAGGATTTGGTGTTTGGTTGTGATCATGGCGATGAAATTTAGGACGAGGTCTGCCATTATTCTTTTTGTCATATGAATTCTTAGCAAAATGCCTTGGTTTTTCACACACATAGCAACACTTTTGATTAGATTGATTCTTGAAAATTTTCCCTTTAGTCCAATAGTTTTGATTCCTTTGATAATTAGTCTTCTTTTGGTTATGGAATCTAGAATTAGGATTTTGGAATCTAGAATTATTAACATTTCTATCTCGATTGCTGTGCTCAGTCATGTTGACATTTGAGGAGTTTTTAGATTCAATAAATTTTTTTTGTTCTTCTTCAATTCGAATGAAATATTAAAGTTCATCTAGTGGGATCTTAAAATGTTTATGTTGAAGGGATCTAGCAAAATTATGTCAGGAAGGCGGGAGTTTATCTATCAAGCATGACACTATTAAATTTTCATCCATATTTTGATCCCTTGATTTCATTTCACATATAATATTAAAAAAATCACGAGTTTGTGAAACTACATACATAGTATCAGACATGATAAAATGCAGAAACTTAGAATCAATAAAACGTTCAATTCTAGTATATTCTTTACCATATTTATCTTTTGAAGCTTTCCATAATTCACTTGCAATAGGAATAGAACAATAGATATCATATAATATATCATGTAGATTGCCTCTTTTTTTTGGATTATCTATAAGATAACCCGACTTATCCCTTAAGTAAAGAGGCCCTTAAGGGTTAATGGTTAAGGTTTAAGGTGTAAGGTGTAAGGTGTAAGGTATAAGGTATAAGATATAAGGCATAAGATATACGGGATAAGTGATAAGGGATAAGGGGTAAGGAATAAGGATAAGAGATAAGAAATAAGAAATAAAGATAAAGAATAAGAATAAGGAATAAAGATAAAGAACAAGGATAAGGAATAAGGAATAATGATAAGAAATAAGAATAAAGATAATGGATAAGGGATAAGGGATAAAGAATAAGGAATAAAGATAAGGATATGGATAAGGAATAAAGATAAAGAATAGGGATAAGGAATAAGGATAAAGATAAAGAATAAGGATAAAGAATAGAGATATAGAATAAGGATAAGGATACGGAATAAAGATAAAGAATATGGATAAGGAATAAGGATAAAGATTAAGGATAAGGAATAGGGATAAGGAATAAAGATAATGATAAAGAATAGGGATAAAGAATAAGGATAAGGAATAGGGTTAAGAATAAAGAATAAGGATAATGAATAAGGATAAAGAATAGGGATAAAGAGTAGGGATAAGGAATAAAGATAAAGATAAGGAATAAGGATAAAGAATAAGGATAAGGATAAGGAATATAGATAAGAATAAGGAATAAGGATAAGGAATACAGATAAAGAATAAGGATAAAGATAAAGAATAAGCACAAAGAATAGGGATAAGGAATAAAGATAAAGATAAGGAATAAGGATAAGGAATAGGGATATGAATAAAGATAAGGATAAGAAATAAGGATAAGGAATAGGGATAAAGAATAAGGAATATGATTAAGAATAAAGAATAAGGATAAGGAATAATGATAAAGAATATGGATAAAGAATAGGGATAAGGAATAAGGATAAGGAATAAAGATAAGGAATAAGGATAAAGAATAAGGATAAGGAATATAGATAAGAATAAGGAATAAGGATAAAGAATACGGATAAAGAATAGAGATAAGGAATAAGGATAAGGAATAGGGATAAGGATAAAGAATAGGGATAAAGAATAGGGATAAGAAATAAGGATACTGATAAGGAATAGGGATAAAGAATAAAGATAAGGAATAAAGATATGAAAAAAGGATAAGGATAAGGAATAAGGATAAAGAATAGAGATAAGGAATAAGGATAAGGATAAAGAATATGGATAAGAATAAGGAATAGGGATAAGGAATAAGGAATAAGAAATAGGGATAAGGAATAAAGATAAGGATAAGGAATAAAGATAAAGAATATGGATAAAGAATAAGGATAAGGAATAGGGATAAGAATAAGAAATAAGGATAAGGAATAAGGATAAAGAATAGGGATAAGGATAAGGAATAGGGATATGGAATAAAGATATGGAATGAGGATAAGGAATAAAGATAAGAAAGAAGGATAAAGAATAAGGATAAGGACTAAGGATAATGAATAAAGATAAGGAATAAGGGTTAAAGGTTAAGGAAATAGGAGTAAGTAATAAGAAAATAGGAATAAGGAATAAGGATAAGGAATATAGATAAAGAATTTGGATAAAGAATAAGAATAAAGAAAAAGAATAAGGATAAAGAATAAGAAATAAGGATTAAGTGTTAAGGAATAAGGAATAAGGAATAAAGAATAAGAAATAAGAAATAAAGAATAAAGAATAAAAGTTAAGTGTTAAGGGATAAGAGATAAAAGTTGAGGGATATGGATTTAAATTTTAGGCCGTGAAGACGACTAGGGCTAACAGGAATTATCGTGGCAGAGTGTAGAATGTAGAGAAGAGTATTGTCATACATAGTGAGATAGAGAAACTCACACCTCTCCCTATCTCTGTTTTCCTCCCATTGTCCTTCTCACTTGGACAACTTTCACTCTCCCCTCCCTAATCGCTGTCTCTCTCCCTCCTCTTTGTCTCACGGGAAGATAAACTATAACACCTCTCCCAAACTTGATGATTTCTTTTTTCCTCTATCTAACTAATTTATTAATTTAGTATTTCACGTTTTTATTTGAATTTGTTATTCCCAATGTTATATAAAATATTGGAAGAAGTTAAAAAATATCACATTAATATTTTTTAATTCTAAAAATTCTATTTCATTGTTCTTTTTTTAAAAATAATTTTAATATTTCCTTATGTCATTTTTATTTATTTTTATTTTGTTGACCGTTTATTTTAACTTTGAGGGTTAAGATACATTTATTAATAAGAATCATTGTTATTTGTTTATGTATGTATAGGTACACATACATACATATATATGAACATACATGTGTACATATATTTATTGTCTTTGTCTTTGTCAATCTTGTGATTTCAATTTTGAAAAATTGAAGTGTCTAATTACAGTGATTGTGTAAGACCCATGTCTTAATGGATCCTTAATGGTTTTTGTTCTATTATTTGTTCTGAAATTTTCGACTATTTTCTTGGATTTTTAAGAATTTGTATGGTATTTTTTCAGATTTATTTGAGGGTTATTAGAGATTAATGAGATTTTAATATATATAAAAATAATATTATATATATTTTAATTTCTTTTTTTCTTTTCTTTTAACCTCTCACCCTCTCTCTCTCTCCCCGTCGATCTCTCATTCGCCCTCACGCTCTCTCTCTCCTCTAGCGATCGCCCCTCTCTCCTCCTTAGGGAACGCAGGCGAGACGGCGTCGGATTGAGGCGTGGTTGGCGCCGGTGGATTTCTCGCGTCGAGAGGAACGCGTGGGTACCCATTTCGGCACGGTTCGGTGATCGTGGGAGCGGGGTGGAGCTTGAAGGCCCGGTGAGTCTACCTCGGTGCATACGGCCTTTTCGCCCGTCTCGACTTGCAAGAGGTAGGGGGATGGAATCCCGATCTCGCTAGGATCATTTCCTATAGCTCGTTCTGTTGATTAGAACCCCATTGCATGCTTAATGTTCATATTTCCTAGTTTTGGGGTTTTAGCTAAATTCTTGATTTTAATGCTTATTAGGCGTTGCATGTGGTGTTTTTAGGTGTTATTGTGTTGTTTAGCATGTATGGTTTGGCAGGTTACAGGTTTTCACGGCGTTACCCGACGATTTCTATCGTCCGGGAGGGTCTCGGTTTTCAAAACGAACCCTCCCGTGTTCCAGGTGGTGTGACGGTCCTGCCAGGAACCGTCACACGCCTGACGGTCCTTGGTGAACACGTCGTTTCCAAACGACGGCTCGTCGAGGACGCGTTATTTGGAGAGTAACAGTGGGAACCCCATCCGTTACTCGTTCGTGGTTTTACGTTGACCCGGTCAGGCGGTGCGCCCGACGGTCAGTCGGCCGACCGTCGTTTCGGTCCGACGCGCCTGGGTTAGGGCGCGCTTCGCCTGCTATCGGTTTAGAATACTGTTCGTTGATTTCCGGCCTCGGGTGGAAGTAACGGCGGTGATCCAACGCGTCGTTACGAAGTAATGCGCTGGGCCCCCACCGTCACTCCCCTCTTGGGTCGTTTGAGCTGGAACTCTGGTGGAAGTAACGGCGGGACACTGACGCGTCGCTTCGGATGTAACGCGCCAGTCCCCCACTGTCGCTTGCCAGTAACGCATGGGCAGACGACCGCCGTTTGCTTGTAGGTTTTGATATGTTCCCAGCCTTCTCGTTATGCGTTCCATAATATATATGTGCCATGTTTATATTATTTTAGTATTCAGTGGCATGTTTCTTATACCAATAGAGTAGTTTTTCTTTCCATGCAATGGAGCCACTGTTGTTGCCCTAAGGTCTGTTGAGTACCGACCCGCTTGA
>JAHNEJ010001893.1:0-129208 GCA_022559845.1 Amorphophallus konjac
GCCAACAACATACCATAGCCGGGCTTCTCCCTATGAACTCGGCCGCTAGCATTATCCCACCAGGCTGGTGTGAATTCCGGGGCCCGGACCAGCATCTTCTTCTCTGGTTCCAGCTCCGATATGCCAAGGACGGCATCCCAGTCGCGCTTTTCCCAAGGAAGATAGATGGCCTTGCTGCGATACACTGAGTCCTTCAGGCTATCTCGCTCAGCAAGGATGGCAGCTTCAACTACGCGAGCTATCCGGTAATCTCGCATGCCGCCCACTGTGAAAGTCCGGATGAACGGCATCAAATGTCGGTCCTTCGGGAGGTCTGGCCGATAGTTACCATCTCACCTGAAGCATGTCTCAGTCGCCGTGGAGTATACCCGGGCTGTCGACACGGTGTCCGTTTCAGAGTCAGATGATTCGTCAAATGAAGCAATCCTGTCATAACCGAAATCCAGGTTATGCACATTCAGCCAATTCACTGTGGCCCGAGATATGTCTGGCTGGGCCGATGAGCTAGCACCAACAGCTCCGGAAGATGCAACATCAGAACTGGAAGCCATTGCAGTGCCTGCAGTCGAAGAAAAAGTGTGAATTAAAAGCCAGTCTTGTGTAGATTGCAACATGAGATTCTATAAAAAATTTCGGCAGCATCTCCCCTTATTCGGGGTCTGCCCAAAAAGAATAGGGAATCACCAACCAAGAGGGGGTGATCCCGAAAGGAAAAGGGATTAAATCCCTAGTATCGTCCTACCCGGGTGAAATCCGACTAAACGGGAAGAAAGACGAGGGCGGCCGAGAGGAGACAAAGCTCCCGCCGATGAAAGAAAACGGAAGAAGAAAAAGAAATGAAGAAAGAGAAAGAAGATGAAGAAATGAGGAAGAAAACCCTCTCGGGGGGTTAAATAGAGAAGGGGAGGGAGAGCTTCTCGGCGCGAAGCAATGCGCGCCGAGAGCCCTCCACGCCGAGAGTTCCAGGCGGCCAGAAGGCGCGCCGAGAACCCCAGGCCGAAAGCCCCCAGGCCGAGAACCCCAGGCCGAATCCCCCTTCCGCCAGGACGCGCCGAGAAGTCCAGGCCGAGAGCCCGGTCAAATGCGCGCCGAGAAGCCCTGCCCAAGGCCCTCCACGTCGAGAGCTCCAAGCCGAGAAGCTTCACGCCGAGAGGCCCTTCACGCAGAGGCTCACGCCGAGAAGTCGATGCCCTGTGCTAAGAAGCTCCAAATTGTTGAAAATAAAGAAAATATGAAGAATGAAAATGTGAAAAGGGAAGATAAGAGTGCAAAATATTGTTGCATCAAGATGATCAGGTCCGAGAACCGGATTGAAGACAAATTGAGGAAGATACCCTCGAATGATGAAAGACACCTGCGAGCCCCGTGCTGCTTATTCTGCACTTACGCCGCCCGCAGGTGGGGGGCATTTGTTGACACCTGGAAAATGAACAAGGGTGAAAACATAATTGAAAAGAGGGTCGGACCAACAGTGAAAGACCAATGATGAAGCTCATCAACTGTCTGCTCGGCTAAAGCCCTTGTCGGCAAAGCTGATGCCCGGTGCCAATGTCACTCAGCCGGCAGCACTGATAAAGCAGTAGTCACTCGACTGATGAGACCTTCCAGCCCTTTAATGAGAGCTGTACTACCGTTTCGCCCAAGAATCCACGGATGATATGTCAGGGTAAGTCAGATGTCGGCTTACTGACAAATGTAATAGGAGATGAAGATGAAGCCGGTGCCGGCAGATGAAGATGGCAAAGGCTTTTGCAAAGTCAGAGCAGAAGAAGAATGGTCTCCACAGATTATACTCCCGGCAGAAGTCTTTTCGGACTAAAACTGATGCCCGAGCTCGTCACCATCCAAGTGACGATATCGATAAGATAATACCCGGTCTTGTCACCGTTCAGATGGCAATTCTGATGAAACCCTTGTCTACGGACTGATGAAATCCCGGTCTACGGACTAATGAAAACTGTAATGATGATCTCGATACAAGATATGTCATCAATAAAAGGCCCTTTCGGGTGATGATGTCCTTGAAAGACTCAAATGGGTCTGTGAAAGTGGCTAAAAAGCTTTAATTGGGCCTGCAAAGGATGGCGCCGAGAGCCACTTGCCGAAGCCCAAAAGAGGGCGCCGAGAGTCACTTGCAAGCGCACCGGAAAGCCCCATTTGGGGCGCGCCGTGATGCTGCTGCCGAAAAGGGGAAAAGTGGCTATAAAAGCCCCCTCCCTTCGAACAGGTAAAGAGAGAGGATAGACGGGGAGAAATAGATAGAACCGATCAAAAAAAAAGAGAGAAAAGACAGCAAGAAAGAAAGAAACCCATCTAGAAAAGGAGATCGGAAAGGAGAGAGAGAGGGCCTCCGCTGAAAGAAAGAGAAGAAGAAGAAGAAAAACCCCCAGGTGGGCTGCTTGGGAGAGGGAGAGGAGTCAATGCTCCACCCTCCCCCCCCTATGTTTTCTTTTCTTATGAGTTCTTTTCTTCTTCATGTAATTTCACGAGTTTATCTCGATGCATCGGATGTAGCCGGGATGTCCTGGCCTCTGTTTCATCCCCTTTCCCTCACTCCCTCTCGGTGATTGGTGAGTCTTCGAATGATGTACTGCTCCTGCTTTCTTACTATGTATTTCTCCCGAGGAATGTCGTCGGATGAATAAACATGATGGGCTACAGTTTATGCCTGCTTTTATGCCTGCTTTTGATTCCTCTGAAGCTCTATCACCATTCTTCATGTCTCTTGTCTTCTCTTAGACTAGTAGCATGCTGATCCCCCTCCCCCAGTAAACTAATAAGTCGCCGATCCATCTGTTTTCTTTTGTTTTAAGGCACCATCCATGCTTATCCCAGAGCCCGGGACAGACTATCCCTTGGCGTCCGGGATAAAGCCGTGCTATGCGATGATCGAAGATCATGAGATTCCGGAGTTATAAATGCTTTCGCTCCATCTACAGGCATTGTTGAAATCACCTATGGGGCCAGGGGCGGCCATCTCTTGGCTCCCAGGTGACCAAAGACGCCAACAAATGATCCCCCGAGGGTCCGTGATATATGACGATCCAGAGCCCCATCCTGTAGTGATCCCTTCGATCCCCCCTTTGAATCCAGCCCATCTTTGGCAAATCAAACCCATGTATGTGTAATCTCTAGCCTACCCTCCAAATCCAGCCTCAATCCAAGCCAGAAATCTCATAAAATCCTAAAACAGAGCATCGTTTGAGCTCTGCAAACCCTGAAACCCTGTAGCATTTCCATCCTCTCGGCGTATAAAATTCCCCACGGAGAACTACGCTGCCGAGAGACCCCTTTCATCAGCAAGCTGACAAAATTCCCTCCAGGCCATTTCCACGTGAACTCCCTTGCCTTTGGCCTCTCGGCGCCGGCTTCCCGGCGCGATGAGGAGCGCGCCGAGAAGCTCTGTGCCGAGAGCCTCCCCCCTTTCATCAAGCCGCGCCGAGAGCCTCTCTTTGTTGGTCAAGCCGCGCCGAGACCCTCTTCAAGCCATTGAAACCCACGCCGAGACCCCTTTGGCCAACCACTAAAACCCACGCCGAGAACCCCCTTGGCCAACCAATAAACCTCCGCCGAGACCCTCCTCTGGCCGATAGAAAACCATGCCGATGCCCTTGCTTTGGCCAATGAAACCCAGTCTGAGGCCCTCCTCTGCATGGTCATCCTTTGACCCTTTTGGTTCCCTATACATCTGTCTAGGGGATGCTCAGAGATCATCATATGTGCCCTGAGGTGGTATAATAATGGGGAAGACCTCCCCTACATTCCTATGTCCCGAATTTGATTCACATGCAACCCCGCGGGTTCGGTGGACCTTGTCTTTACAAGGGTTCCGTCGGTCTCCGAGAAGGGGGATAGTGATCGATGCCAGAGACATGGATAGTCTCTTCGAGCCTTAGTGCTCACTCATTTTCCAGCTTTCATCCCGGCACTCCGTGGATGTTAGCCTATACCACTCTCTGGCAAATGTTCGGTCCAGGAGAGGTGCTGCCAAAATTCTCTCAGAAGATGAAAGTCGACATCAGGTTATCCCCCGGGCTCTGTATGATAATGGTGACAGGGTTTCCCTCGACCCTACTCTTCCTAAATCCCTCTTCTATCCTGATGCTTCTGTAAAGCCCAAATCTAATCCAGCTCAGATTTGATGCACTGATCCACTTTGACCCCAAAAGAACCCATCCACCATGGCTTGAATAGTCCAGAAACCCAAAAGCAGGTCCCGTAAACCCTTAGAGACCATCTCTGCATCATCTTAGCTCCCGGCGCCACGAATAGTAAAAGGCATGAGTAGCTCTCGGCGCATGATTTCTTGCGCCGAGAACCCTATCCCTTGGCGCGCCGGGAAGCCCCCCCCCCCCCCTTGCCCATTTTGCCAAGCCGAGAACCCTATCTCTTGGCGCGCCGGGAAGCCTCCTTCTTGCGCCGAGAGCCTTGGCCATTTTGCCTTTGTGACGGGAACCTATGTATACTCGAACTGCATCGATAAGCAACCCCTTTGGCTCGGGAGGGCTCTGCCATTGCATGAGTTCCGCCGACTTCTATAGGGAATATCAAACACTGCCCTATGGCATGTATATACACATATGAGTAGGGAGGTCTGGCCTCTCTCTTTCTCTTGGCTTTCATCCCGGCACTCCGTGGATGATAGTCTATTTCCCCTTGGGCATAATCCAGATAAAGGGGAGATGCTGTCGAAATACTGATCGATGTTTTAAACCTCATCACGGTCGCGGCTCAGGCTACCTGTGACTGAGATCCTCCTTCCCCCCTAAGCCCGGGCTTTGAACCGCTGACTTAACGATATCATCTGTTTCTACGGTTGGTGTTATTATCTTGCCCGCCTTTCTGGCTTCGGTATGAAGTTCCATTTCCGCACATGAATATATGTTTGCCTCTCGAGGCCTCCTATCTTTAGCGTTTAATCAAGGGTTATCCTTGTCACGCCTCGAACAAGGCGGAAATATCGGGACGTACAGTTAGGGTCACGCTGGCAAGAGAGAGAACTAATCTAAAATAATACACAAGTGCTACAAGATGGAAATACTAAATGATCAATAACAAACCACAACTGATACAATAACCTCAAGTTCAACTTAATACAACTGGAATAAACAACCACTAAAACTCAATAACAAGACTGAGACTAAAAGCTCTCCAAAACACAACTAAAGAAAGATAACACACTACTAACACACTAGAACTGATACACTCAAGACATCACTCCTGCCCTTCCCCATCGGTAAGTGCATCACCTGAAAAGCCTGGAAAGGGGGAAAACATAACTATGATCTGACGCTCAGTAGGAAATAACAGACAGGTATAAGTGATTAACAGTTTAATTACATTTTAAAATGTCATGCTACAAATGATAAAAACAATAAAAAGATAACGGTGATATCACGAAACAGAATTCAAAGATCTTGCAAGGTCAAGAAATATAATGAATAGAATAGTAAGACAAGAATTTACTACAGGAGATAACGATAAAAAGTTGGCCATATCAAGACAATTCAAGTCATGTCAAGCACGTATGTAATTTCATTTCCACGTCCAAGTAATAAGCAAGTAAAGTAACCACAAGTAGAGTATAGAACAGTGAAGAGTGGAAAGTGAAAAGTAGTAGAAAGTAATGTAGAGAGTAGTGGAGAGAGTAGTGGACAGTCCTAGATTTAACACATGTCAAGTACTGGTGCCAAATGCCACACCTAGTCATTCACCTCCCCGGGGGTACACGTAGTGTTCGGGCGCTCTTCCCAGGACTAGACCGAGTCCTTAATTGTTTGCCAGGCATTGATTTCTTTGGATCAAAGATCCCACGAATCTAGACTTCCACAATTTATGGCCAGAATTCCAAGGTTTAAACTAAGTAGCAATAACAACTTCAAGTAGGAAAGAGATTCATTTCCAGAATTTCAAGGTAAGTATAATCATCAAGGAGATCGAAACCAAGTCACAACAAGAGTAAATCGTGCTGCGCTACTGTAAAACAGCAGCAATCAAACAAGCTAATCAACATATTAATCCTAATCACCAAGTTAAGATATCATGATTAACCATTATCATTTGTATTAAGACAATTGCCAAGAAGCTGATTCAAGATGATAAGGCAAAGAACAACTCCCACAGGAGTGAAATAGAATGCATTAACAGAGATTTAGTTACACCATTAACCACTAATTATGTGGGTTTCTATTTAATCTTGTATGCATTGAAATGAAGATGATAAACGGTGTGTTTTTACACTAAGTTTGCATGTATGGACCAATGTTAATTGAAACTAAAAAGGGTACATGAATAGGTCATTAGTTCCTCAAAAATATAATTTCAATGGGTCTAAGTTAAATGGGTTGATTCCCCACTGATTCGGATCCATCTTCGGTTCGAAAAACGAAGAAAATTGGATTTCTGGTGTACGGGTCGACCCTTGGGGTCGACCCCTGCAAAACTGGGGTCTGGAAGCAGGATGGGTCGACCCCTCGGGTCGACCCTCGGGCTGGCCTGGGCTGCCAGGTGATGGGTCGACCCCTGGGGTCGACCCCTGCAAGCCCAGAACCGGCCGGGGCTTTCGGAAAACGCATGAACTCCCCCAAATTGGGTCCAAATGAGTTGAAATCAAAACCACATGCCATAGGAATCTTGCTAGACATATTAGGGTCATAAAACTACAATTTGGAAACACGAATTTCATCAGAATTCACAAGAATCACAACCTATTCTATGAAGAACACAAGGAGACCTAGTTCAGGACATACTTCCACTAAATCGTCGATTTCTCTCGATATACAAAACCAAATTTGGGGATTTTGGTGTCAAAAGAAAGCTAACACGATCATGAATCCAAACATATATGATATGCTACATGAAGATCAAGTTACATGACTCAAAATGAGCCCGTAATCAAGCTCTGACTTAAGGAACACTATATGAATCATGTTCTAGACATGCTTCTACAAAAATCAAAATTCACGATGCATGCTCAATGGAATTTGGGGCTTTCTACGTTAAATGAAAGATAATAACATGCTGATTACTTCATGTAAGTTAATTAGAATTTGGTTGTTAGATCCTACCTCAAATCGGAGAGAGAAAACTCAAACCCTAGGATGAAGAACACTTGGACAGCACCTCACAAAAAGCTCGATTTCTCCACGGATACCTAATGAAAATTGGGGCTTTTGCCACCAATGGATAGAGCTCGATGAGAGGAACAATTTTCTATACTCGTGATCAAAATTTGGTTGAGAAATCCTACCTCAATCGATGGATCAAAGAAGGATGAAGGGAAGCCAACGGCCTGCTGACCCACCTCCACAAATCGAACTAGATCTCTCCAGATCTGAAACTTCAGTGAACCCCACAGCAGCCAAATGAAAGAAGACTCGTAGGGCTTCATTTTGATAGCTCATAGAGCTTCTGGAGCCTTCTGAGTTGGGAGTATTCGCTGCTGCAAGCTACGTGTTTAGAAACGGCGCCGAAATCCTTGACTTGACCAAACTATGTCGGCAGCACGTTTTGGGGCTAAGTTTACCTCAAATTGATTGAGGGTAAATGTTCCTTACATTGTGGCCTTCCATTTGCCCTTGATTTCAGATCATTTGGTTGAGAATTGAGGTCGAATTTCGTGTTTTAATCTAAGGGTTAGGTATGGGTCAAAAGTGTGCACTTTTGGGTTTAAACTCTAAATAGATCTTACCACGGATTTACAATGGCCTAATGCCAGAAGGAAAAGTTGTTATCTACATCGACCTAAATCTATTTACTATTTTTACAGATTTTTCTAAGGTAGTCGGATTATTACTTATACTATTCCGTAAATAGTTAAATGTTAAGTTCGGAAACTAAGTTCACTAATTCGGCATAATAAATGATTTTCTTAGGCTTAAATGTAGAAGACAAAGTTGCTAAACAAAATTAATTCTACAAGATGTGATTTTTGGGGATTTTTAGAAAATAGTTGAAAAATGACTTATTCTATTAATTAATTAATTAATCTAATTAATTTGGATAATTCTCATTAATTCGAATAACTTCAAATAAATTCCAAATAATTACAAATAACTTACTAAATAAATTTCTAAAGAATTTGGGGTCTTACACCCTCCCCTACTTAAAGGAATTTGGTCCTCCAAATTCACTGCACTAAAACTGAGAGTAGAAAAAGATCGCTCACCTAGAATAGATCGGGATACCGCTTTCGCATAGTCTCTTCAGACTCCCATGTAGCTTCTTCGGTCCCACGCCGACTCCACTGAATCTTGACCATCGGTATCGAACGATTCCGGAGTTGCTGTTGCTTCCGGTCTAGAATCTTGACAGGTCTTTCCTCATAGGTCAAATCTTCCTTCAGTTCAAAATCCACCTGCTGAATGATATGAGTGGGATCGTACACATATTTCCGCAACATAGACACATGGAAAACGTTGTGTACGCCAGACAAATGCGGTGGTAAAGCCAGTCTGTATGCCACCTCTCCCACTCTATCTAGAATCTCGAATGGACCAATGTACCTCGGACTCAGCTTGCCATGAATGCCAAATCTTCGGATCCCTCTCGTCGGAGAGACCTTTAAGAACACATGCTCGCCAACCTGAAATTCCAATGCTCTCCTTCTGTTGTCGGCATAACTCTTCTGTCTTGACTGGGCTACTTGTAACCGGTCTCGGATAACACGGATGTTCTGTGATGATTCCGAAACAAGATCTGGTCCAAGCCACTGTTTCTCACCTACCTCGTCCCAACACAACGGGGAACGACAACTTCTACCATATAGTGCTTCAAAAGGAGCCATCTGAATACTAGACTGATAGCTGTTATTGTAGGCAAATTCAATTAATGCCAAATGCTCACTCCAATTACCACCAAAATCAATCATGCAAGCTCGCAACATATCTTCCACTATCTGATTGGTTCTTTCAGTCTGTCCATCTGTCTGTGGATGAAAAGCAGTACTGAAATTCAGACGAGTACCCAAAGACTCTTGCAGTCCCTTCCAGAAATGTGAAGTAAATCTGGGGTCTCGATCAGATACTATATTCACTGGGATACCATGCAATCTCACCACTTCCTTTATATACAAGGCAGCCAATACATCAATCGTCCACTTGGACTTAATTGGTAAGAAATGAGCCGACTTTGTCAATCGATCGACAATCACCCATATCGCATCAAATCCACCACGAGTCCTAGGTAGACCCATAATGAAATCCATGCCAATGCTTTCCCACTTCCATTGGGGTATGTCGAGTGGTTTCAATTTCCCTGCTGGTCTGAAATGTTCGGCCTTAACTTGCTGACATACCAAACATCTGCTCACAAAATCTGCAACTTCTCTTTTCATATTCGGCCACCAAAAGGACCTTTTCAAATCTCGGTACATCTTAGTGCCTCCAGGATGAATGGTATATCTGGATCTATGAGCTTCCTCAAGAATTTTGTTCTTTATTGTAGCCTCATCCGGAACACAAGTTCTGCCTTTAAATAATAATCTACCATCATCGGCCAACATGAAGTCAGGTCTGCTGCTCAAGTTTCCCTTGATTTCTACCAACTCGGGATCATTTTCTTGCAAGGACTTGATCTCTATCAACAATTCGGGCTTAAGTTGGATCTGAGCAATCATGACCCGATCATTGTCGATATTAAGATCCAGACTAGATAATTGTTCCAACAACCTCCATTCTTGTAACATGAGACTTGACAATCTAGCTACCGGCTTCCGGCTTAAAGCATCTGCCACAACATTACCTTTGCCAGGATGATACTCAATCGAGAAGTCGAAGTCTTTCAAGTACTCCAACCATCTCCGCTGCCTCATGTTGAGTTCCTTCTGAGAAAATAAATACTTCAAACTCTTATGATCTGAGAACACTGTAAAGGTTTCTCCATACAAGTAATGCCTCCATATCTTCAAAGCAAACACGACTGCAGCAAGTTCCAAATCATGAACAGGATAATTATCTTCGTGCTTCCTCAACTGCCTAGAGGAATAGGCAATCACCTTCCCATGCTGCATGAGTACACAGCCTAAGCCAATACCTGAAGCATCAGTATAAACAACAAATCCTCCTTCACCAGAAGGTAAAGCCAAAACAGGTGCAGTAGTCAAACACTCCTTCAGAGTCTGAAAGCTTTGCTGACAATCATCTGACCAATCAAACTTATTCTCCTTGCGGGTTAATCTTGTCATAGGTACTGCAATCTTGGAGAAATCTTGAATAAATCTTCGATAATAACCTGCCAGGCCTAGAAAACTTCTAACTTCTGTCACACTGGTAGGTTGTTCCCAATTCTTCACTGCCTCAACCTTCGAAGGATCAACAGAAATACCTTCTTCGTAATGATATGTCCTAGAAAGGACACCTCTTGCAGCCAGAATTCACACTTACTGAACTTAGCATATAGTTGATGATCTCTCAACAATTGCAATGCCATTCTCAGGTGTTCAGCATGCTCCAATTCACTCTTGAATAGATCAGATGTCATCAATAAATACCACGACCCACTGATCAAGATAGGGCCGAAATACATCGTTCATCAACTGCATGAAAGCCGCTGGTGCATTCGTTAGACCAAAAGGCATAACGACAAACTCAAAATGACCATACCTGCTGCGGAAAGCGTTTTATAAATATCCTCTTCCTTAATCCGCAACTGGTGATATCCAGATCGAAGATCGATCTTAGAGAAATATTGAGCTCCCGCTATCTGGTCAAATAACTCGTCAATCCTCGGCAAGGGATATTTGTTCTTGACAGTCTGCTGGTTTAATTGCCGATAATCAATGCACAGCCTCATCGAACCATCTTTCTTCCTGACAAATAGTACAGGGGCTCCCCACGGAGAAGTACTAGGACGAATAAAACCCTTCTCGAGCAATTCCATCAGTTGCTGCTTCAATTCCCGCAGTTCCGCAGGAGACATACGATAAGGAGCCTTAGAAATAGGAGCTGTGCCAGGAATAAGATCAATAGAAAAGATAACTTCCCGCTCAGGCGGAAGTCCTGGTAGTTCTTCTGGAAAGACATCAGGAAAATCTCGGACAACAGGAATGTCCTTGATCTCCATCTGCTGCTCAGGAGTTGCACAAACAAAGGCTAGAAAAGCCTCACACCCATGCCTCAAAAGCTTATCAGCTCGAAGAGCCGAGATGAGCGGTACGGAGTTATGGTGCTTGACTCCCGTAAAAGATAAACCAGAATGTCCAGTAAAAGTCACTGAGCTAGAACTACAGTGAACATTGGCCTCATACTTGGCCAACCAATCTGCTCCTAGGATTACATCATAATCCTTCATATCCATGCAGACCAAATCTGCTGGAAAGTTCTGTTCACCAATCATAACCTTACTAGAAGGATAGAAATACTGGATTGTTGATCTAGTGCCAATAGGGGTTGAAATCTCTAACGGAGTATTCATCAAAACAGGTTCCACAACTAATGACTTAGCAAATCTCCGTGAAATAAAAGAATGTGTTGCACCAGTATCAAAGAGAGCAAATGCGGGCTTATCGATTATAGTAAGGGTACCTTCGACGAGTCCGCCATCATCAGAAATCCCAGTTTCATCTGCATGTAAAGCTTGAAGCTTGCCTTGTGGTTTCTTGAAGACTAGAGGTTTTGCCGGTGTAGCTTGCTCCGATATGAGAGGACAATTGGGGATACGGTGCTCCTTGCTTCCACATCGCAAACAGGCGCCTAGCTTGCGCCAGCACTCCTCTATCTTGTGACCCGGACGATCACAATAGTTGCACACGCCCTTGAATGGAACAATAGGGCCAGGCTTCTTGTCTTCATGCCTCGGCATCTTGCCCTTCCACGATCCGGACCCGCTCCACGAACCAGGTCCACTAACAGGCCTCTTCTTGGTATACCCGGGTTTGACACTCCCGGAACCCGTAGGTAATTCTTTCTTGGTGCCTTTACCACGGATTCTCTCCGTCATCTCAAGAGTATCCTCTAGAACTTGCGCTTTCCTTACCACCTCAGAATACGTGGAAATCTCCATCGGTGCCAATTGGTTGATATAATGAAGCTTCAATCCATTGAGAAAGCGCTTCGCCTTCATCTTCTCGGTGGAAATGAGATGTGTAGCATAACGAGAAAGCCGTGCAAATTGAGCCTCATACTCTGCCACGGACAAACCTCGCTGTTTCAAGGCCGCGAACTCTGCCGCTTTCTTCTCTTGCACTCTATCAGAAAAATACTTGCTGTTGAAGAGTTCTTCGAACTCTTCCCACATAACTTGCCGATCACCGAGAGTTGCCTTGATAGAATCCCACCAAGTACGTGCATCATGTTCCAGTTGAAATGTGGACAAAAGGACACGCTCCTGGTTGGTGCATTGCATAACTTCAAAGATTCTCCCCATCTCATCTAGCCAGTGCTCGGCTTGGTCAGGGTCAGTCGAACCAGCGAATCTAGGCGGGTTCATTCCGCGGAAGTTCCGGTATAGATCACCGGTGCCATGCGGTGCCGCTCCTGCCTGAGCTACTTGCTGAAGGGCCTGAGTAAGGCCTTGCACCGTACGCTGTAGGTTCCTCCATTCAGCACGATCAGCTGCCATCTACACGAGAAATAGATTACTTAGGTTTAATCAAGATAAATAATTACACGATTAAGAAACGATCTTAACCCAAGTTTCTACCCATTCTCACCAGGTCAGGTCCTAGACTTTTACAAGGTTAGGGATCTAATGCACCTAGACACGACCAAAAACTCGGTACCTGGCGGAGGTAATCGGTCCGAAGACCACTCGCGCAAGTGTGCGACCTTCCGATAGGCGTAGCCTAACGTTCGGACAACACCTTTTGATATACCGATTATTGGGATGCAATGCAAGAAAACCTAAAACTTAGGAAACCTAGGAATGTGAAACCTAGGCTCTGATACCAACTAAACTGTCACGCCCCGAACAAGGCGGAAATATCGGGACGTACAGTTAGGGACACGCTGGCAAGAGAGAGAACTAATCTAAAATAATACACAAGTGCTACAAGATGGAAATACTAAATGATCATTAACAAACCACAACTGATACAATAACCTCAAGTTCAACTTAATACAACTGGAATAATCAACCACTAAAACTCAATAACATGACTGAGACTAAAAGCTCTCCAAAACACAACTAAAGAAAGATAACACACTACTAACACACTAGAACTGATACACTCAAGACATCACTCCTGCCCTTCCCCATCGGTAAGCGCGTCACCTGAAAAGCCTGGAAAGGGGGAAAACACAACTATGAGCTGACGCTCAGTAGGAAATAACAGACAGGTATAAGTGATTAACAGTTTAATTACATTTTAAAATGTCATGCTACAAATGATAAAAACAATAAAAAGATAACGGTGATATCACGAAACAGAATTCAAAGATCTTGCAAGGTCAAGAAATATAATGAATAGAATAGTAAGACAAGAATTTACTACAGGAGATAACGATAAAAAGTTGGCCATATCAAGACAATTCAAGTCATGTCAAGCACGTATGTAATTTCATTTCCACGTCCAAGTAATAAGCAAGTAAAGTAACCACAAGTAGAGTATAGAACAGTGAAGAGTGGAAAGTGAAAAGTAGTAGAAAGTAATGTAGAGAGTAGTGGAGAGAGTAGTGGACAGTCCTAGATTTAACACATGTCAAGTACTGGTGCCAAATGCCACACCTAGTCATTCACCTCCCCGGGGGTACACGTAGTGTTCGGGCGCTCTTCCCAGGACTAGACCGAGTCCTTAATTGTTTGCCAGGCATTGATTTCTTTGGATCAAAGATCCCACGAATCTAGACTTCCACAATTTATGGCCAGAATTCCAAGGTTTAAACTAAGTAGCAATAACAACTTCAAGTAGGAAAGAGATTCATTTCCAGAATTTCAAGGTAAGTATAATCATCAAGGAGATCGAAACCAAGTCACAACAAGAGTAAATCGTGCTGCGCTGCTGTAAAACAGCAGCAATCAAACAAGCTAATCAACATATTAATCCTAATCACCAAGTTAAGATATCATGATTAACCATTATCATTTGTATTAAGACAATTGCCAAGAAGCTGATTCAAGATGATAAGGCAAAGAACAACTCCCACAGGAGTGAAATAGAATGCATTAACAGAGATTTAGTTACACCATTAACCACTAATTATGTGGGTTTCTATTTAATCTTGTATGCATTGAAATGAAGATGATAAACGGTGTGTTTTTACACTAAGTTTGCATGTATGGACCAATGTTAATTGAAACTAAAAAGGGTACATGAATAGGTCATTAGTTCCTCAAAAATATAATTTCAATGGGTCTAAGTTAAATGGGTTGATTCCCCACTGATTCGGATCCATCTTCGGTTCGAAAAACGAAGAAAATTGGATTTCTGGTGTACGGGTCGACCCTTGGGGTCGACCCCTGCAAAACTGGGGTCTGGAAGCAGGATGGGTCGACCCCTGGGGTCGACCCTCGGGCTGGCCTGGGCTGCCAGGTGATGGGTCGACCCCTGGGGTCGACCCCTGCAAGCCCAGAATCGGCCGGGGCATCCGGAAAACGCATGAACTCGCCCAAATGGGGTCCAAATGAGTTGAAATCAAAACCACATGCCATAGGAATCTTGCTAGACATATTAGGGTCATAAAACTACAATTTGGAAACACGAATTTCATCAGAATTCACAAGAATCACAACCTATTCTATGAAGAACACAAGGAGACCTAGTTCAGGACATACTTCCACTAAATCGTCGAATTCTCTCGATATACAAAACCAAATTTGGGGATTTTGGTGTCAAAAGAAAGCTAACACGATCATGAATCCAAACATATATGATATGCTACATGAAGATCAAGTTACATGACTCAAAATGAGCCCGTAATCAAGCTCTGACTTAAGGAACACTATATGAATCATGTTCTAGACATGCTTCTACAAAAATCAAAATTCACGATGCATGCTCAATGGAATTTGGGGCTTTCTACGTTAAATGAAAGATAATAACATGCTGATTACTTCATGTAAGTTAATTAGAATTTGGTTGTTAGATCCTACCTCAAATCGGAGAGAGAAAACTCAAACCCTAGGATGAAGAACACTTGGACAGCACCTCACAAAAAGCTCGATTTCTCCACGGATACCTAATGAAAATTGGGGCTTTTGCCACCAATGGATAGAGCTCGATGAGAGGAACAATTTGCTATACTCATGATCAAAATTTGGTTGAGAAATCCTACCTCAATCGATGGATCAAAGAAGGATGAAGGAAGCCAACGGCCTGCTGACCCACCTCCACAAATCGAACTAGATCTCTCCAGATCTGAAACTTCAGCGAACCCCACAGCAGCCAAATGAAAGAAGACTCGTAGGGCTTCATTTTGATAGCTCATAGAGCTTCTGGAGCCTTCTGAGTTGGGAGTATTCGCTGCTGCAAGCTACGTGTTTAGAAACGGCGCCGAAATCCTTGACTTGACCAAACTATGTCGGCAGCACGTTTTGGGGCTAAGTTTACCTCAAATTGATTGAGGGTAAATGTTCCTTACATTGTGGCCTTCCATTTGCCCTTGATTTCAGATCATTTGGCTGAGAATTGAGGTCGAATTTCGTGTTTTAATCTAAGGGTTAGGTGTGGGTCAAAAGTGTGCACTTTTGGGTTTAAACTCTAAATAGATCTTACCACGGATTTACAATGGCTTAATGCCAGAAGGAAAATTGTTATCTACATCGACCTAAATCTATTTACTATTTTTACAAATTTTTCTAAGGTAGTCGGATTATTACTTATACTATTCCGTAAATAGTTAAATGTTAAGTTCGGAAGACTAAGTTCACAAATTCGGCATAATAAATGATTTTCTTAGGCTTAAATGTAGAAGACAAAGTTGCTAAACAAAATTAATTCTACAAGATGTGATTTTTGGGGATTTTTAGAAAATGGTTGAAAAATGACTTATTCTATTAATTAATTAATCTAATTAATTTGGATAATTCTCATTAATTCGAATAACTTCCAATAAATTCCGAATAATTATAAATAACTTACTAAATAAATTTCTAAAGAATTTGGGGTCTTACAGTCCTCCTTAGGGAGGACGTAATTAACGTCATAGCGTTTATGGTATGACGGACTTTGGGTCCTGACTCGGACCTCACAATCGACTGACCGAGCGCACAATAAAATTGTCACTTCGGTGACTGGCACGCCAATAAATAAATAAATCAATATAAAATAATAATAAAATAAAATAAAATAAATAATAAATCCGCGTTCAAAAGCTTCTCTCTTCCTTTCTCTCCCTCACTCCCTAGAACACTCTACTATTTCTTAGCTTCACACAAGGGGCACTTGCTCACTTATGCTTCTCTTTCTCTCTTCCCTGCAACACCCAAGGAGCCGCCAAACAGAGGCGTGGCAGTCAGGCAATGGCAGAGCAGCGGTGGGGCTTGGAAATTCAGACAGCTAGGTGGCAGGGGGCTCGACTTCTGCAGCAATTCTTCTTAGCATTCTCCCCTTTTCTTTTTTTTTGGAAGCCCCCCTTTTCTTTGACCATGGGGCGGTATATATAAGGAGGGACATGGAGGTCCCTGTTCGGAACAGAGAAGACTCCATCCAACTTCTTTTTTTTTTGTTTGAACATTGCTGTCACTGCTGCTCTGGCATGGCCATCACTGTTGTTGCTGCGGCTTGGGCAGACCATGCGGAGGCCGTTGGCGGGGCAAGGCCTCCGACGTGTTGGCGGTTGCACCGTTGGACAAGCACGTGGGAAGGACATCAACGTCGCTAGCGTGGGAATGGATTTCAATGAGCTTTTAATGATCCAAGGGGGAGAAGAAGAACAACACGGTAGGAGAGAGGAGAAAGTCGCGGGGAGAGACACAGACACGTAGGAACAGTGCCCGTGATTTTCCTCATATTTCTCTTTTTTTAAAATCATCATTCTTTTCATTTGGACCTCCTTCTATTGCACATATGCCCCCCCCTTTGCGCCCTTTTCCCTTCTCTTTTTTGTATTGGGCTTAGCCCATTCATTTGGCCCATTTATCTTTCTTCTCTTTTTTTCTTCTTTTTTTTGAGTGCCAACAGCCCCATGGTCTAAAAACCAATTTTATGAACTGAATGAAAGTTAGGTTGAAAAACATTAAAATCCCCTATATTAGGGTGCAAAGGGGGTATTTAAAATCATGTCGGCCATACATTGGCCATTTCATGTTCAGACGGGAGTTCGGGTTGAAATCATCACAAATATATGTAGTGAACATTAGGACAGATGTATGCCGAGATATGATAAATTTGATATTTGAAAGATGAAAAAATTCAGTTAAATCCCGATCAAAATAGTTTTAAAATCAGTGGGCTATTGGCCCGGGTCAAGGTCATGCCATGGTCATAATAGGGTGAAACCCCCGGGGCCCAGGCGTGACCTGTAAAGGCCTCGTTGATATACCCGATGTAAAGGGTCAATTGGGAGGAATCCACCAATTATCTCTTAAAGAGATCATTGTTATATTATTATTTTTTTGTTACAATTCATTATTTATCATCATTTTTTTGTTGTTGCCCATTTGGGTGTGCGTGTATTTTGTTGGTTCTTTGTTGTTCATTTGTTTTTTTATCTTCCTTTACCTTTTTTTCTTTTCTTCTTTTTTTGTCTTTTTGTTGTGGGCAGAAATTGGCGTCCAGTGCCGTCATCGCGAATTCTTGGACAAAATACGTAAAAATCCGAACTGCGTCCATGACCCTGACGTCAATTAAAGTAGTGCCTTCCTAAAGAGGCGTCAATTCATCAGATTAAAATCAGAAAAGTTGGAATTAACATCTGTGTGAAGGGATGCCAATTTATATGAGTCGACTAAAAGGAAGTCTGAGTCGACCTAAGGTGAAAAATCGTGTCACTTTACGAAGGCGCCAATTAAATAATTGGCGTCTGTGTGAAGGGACGCCAATTTATATGAGTCGACCCAAAGGAAGTCTGAGTCGACCTAAGATGAAGAGTCGCGTCACTTTACGGTGCTAATTAAAGAATTGGCGTTTATGTGAAGGGACGCCAATTTATAAAAATGTCCAAAAAATTAGAAAAAAAAACTTCCTATTAAGCCAACGATGATGGGCAATCCAGCATGGGGTCGGTCGACCGGTGCTTGAATTCGATCGACTGAACCCAATATTTCTAGGGACAGCTCTTCTTCTTGTATTTATGTTCATAAGACCAACAGAAGTCTTTGCAAACTCATTACACACTATATGCATGGGATTTCCCCTTTTTCTCTATCTGCATCAAAGATGCATGCAAAATCTGTCATGCGGGCCCTTGGGGCTTTGCATGCTATGGAGGATTCAAAAATGAATGCAGGGAGTTTGACTCCCATTCATAGGGCCCAACGAAATGCACTTGAGCTTCTAAACTTAATCATGAAATGGCTTTCTAAATTCATCTACGGATTTCTGAACGCACTGTGGATGCGAGTTGCATGGCCTTATTCATGCAGTCTAGCAAATGTTTCTTCTATGCAAAAAAAAGCATGCAAATGCAATTTTTCTGATCTTTCTTCTCCTTTCATTTCCATCATTTTTTTATCATAGAGCAGGCCAGCCCTGAAGGGGGGGTCGACCCCCTTGGTCAAGGGGTCGACCCCCTATGTAGATCTCTGCACAGGGAGGCCCCCAGATAGCAGGCTACACAGGGAGGCCCCCAGACAGCAGGTGTTGAAAATGAGCTGCTAGGGTTTACATATCTGTGAAAACATGCATGAAATGCATGAAAAGGGGATTAAAATGCATGGGCATGCATATGGATGCATTTTAAAAGGAAAACCCACTCACTTCAATATGTGAAATTAAAGTGTATAAAAGGTTTTGTTTGCATTTAGAATCCATGCATGAAACAGTGCATGTGTGAGGATACACATGCTATTTTGATGAGCACATGCTTCCTTTGATCACTTCGTGGAAACTCAATGAAATTTTATCGTGTCCATGAAACCTGGTAGAAATTTCTTATGTAAAAGCTATCTTGCAGGTGCACATGCCATCTTTCTTCCTTTTTTTATAGGGCAGACTGGACCCCCAAGGCGGGGGGTCGACCCCCTTGGTAAAGGGGTCGACCCCTGTGCAGATGTTTGCATAGGGAGGACCCGGACAGAGCAGAGCCCTAGGGGAGTCAACTCCTGGGGTGGACCCACACAACAGGAAGTTCTGAAATCCCTTTTTTTATTCTTTGATTTATGTTTCATTCATCCCTCATTGGATTGTTTTCTTGGTAGATCATTTCATCTTCTATCCCCTCTTTTTATTTTTTTCTTTTTACTAGGGCAGTTCTGCTTGAAGGGCAGACTGGCCTGAAGGTAAATCAACTCTATGAGTCGACTCTCTCTTGGCCAAAGCCATTTCAATTTCAATAGGGGTTCAGAGCCATTAACTATATACCCAAACATGCATATGCATGAAATTACAGTGGAGAGGCTATGCAACCTCAAGTATGGCATTAAATGCATATGAGACTTCATTTATATTTGAAATCCATTCATGAGACCAAGTATATGTGAAAATACACGTGCCATTTCAGTAAGAATGGGCCACATGTGATCATCTCATGAAAACTCAATGAAGTTTCATCATGTTCATGCAGTCTAGCAAAGGTTTCTTCTATGCAAAAGATAGGATGCAAATGCAATTTTTTGGTCTTTATTCTTCCCTCTTTTTTATGTATGATGGTGCATGATTATGCATGACTATGCATGATTATGTATGTAAACAGGGTCCCCACTGCCAAAAGGAAGTTAGCAGACTGATGTGAGATGCTAGCGGGCTATAGGTCGACTTGGAGTTCGGGGTAGGTCAACCTACCCTTTGCTCCTAGCAGGCTCATATCAACGCTATGCATTGGGATGTTGAGACTGAACCTATGCATGGGGTATGTTGCAGAAATTTCTGTTATGGCATGGGAATCTCTGATCCCTGCTTCTTTTATTTCATTTATCATTTCAATTTTTTTTATCTTGTTCATATTTATCTTCAATTGTTTTATGGAATTATGATCAGAATTCATTGCATCAGTTCCTTAATTTTTTTTTTTTTTGGGGGGGGGGGGTTATCAGCTGCACACTGGTTCATAAGGTATTTTAGCTCAGTCCATCTGTCATTTCTCTTTATGCCGTCAGTCTCCAAGTTATCTGGCGAAAATCTGGCAGCACCTCCCCTAGACCCGGAGCGTTGTGGGGTGTTAATTAGGTACACGCCCATGGAGGAAATCTGAGATGGCCCCAAAATAAGGAGGATGCGCATGGAAGCGGCAACATCCGATGACCCGAATTGGGTACAAAAACCCCGAGGACTAGCCTACAAGGGGCTCTGACGACCCAAGGGTTGTCACAGTCTCGATTCTGAGATGTGGTCTTAAACTATTGCAAAACTACGTGGCCATTAATATGCACCCTTTTAAAGGAGATCACTCGGGGATCATGCTACGAAAAAGCAAACCCCCAGAGATCTGAGAGTGATCAAAAAATTTCAGAGAAGAGCCAAGGAATAACTAAAGGAAATCGGGAAGAAGCCCAATAGGAGCCCTGGGGGGCGAATCCTGAGTCATACTCATAGAGTGTGTAAACGCAGGATCCTTCCTATAGGCCGTTATTTACATCTCTTCTCCAAGACAACAAAAACCGAGTGTCATAGAAGATACAATCTGGGATTAAATCCCATATTTCTCACCCCTTTGGCATCATGACCATGAAATGGGTCAAATCCCAAAGCGGGGTTTCGAGAGAAAAAAAATCGCTATGAAGCAAAAAAGAATATAAGCAAACTCCCGGCGGTTGGCAACGCAGAGTCATATTCATAGGTGTGAATAAACCCCGAGTCGGTGGCCACTGTGACACAAAACTACACTATCTTGTAGATGACATACCAAGGTCGAAGTGGAATTGACTCATCTGCTCGAAGAGCAAAAAGAAAGTAAAGAAAAAGTGATGTATATTGTAAGCATTGGAGGGACGCTATCGTGCACATAAAGGAGAAGAAAATCAAGGACAAAGGCCCAACATTTTATTCATTCTTGAATGAAGAAAATTACACCGAGGCCAAAGCAAGCATTGTAGAACATAAAGATGAAAAGAAAGGGAGAAAATACAAGGGACCCACCCTCTTTTACAGATGGCTCTCAAACTCCCTCACTCCCTTTCACACTCTGTGTTTTTTTTTGTTTTTAGGCTCTCTTCTCCCTCCTCTCTCCTTCTGCAGCAACAACTTCAGAGGTTCATAGAAAAGGCTGGAAGAAGGAGTCCAGAGGAGGCTCAAATCTCCTCTAGGGTGGCCTTCTTATAGGGGGATGAAGCCCCTGTTCAGAGGGAAACCTCCCTATGTCTCTTTTGCTAGGTCCCTTGGGTGCAACCAGATCTAGAAGGGGGGTTGAATAGATCCTTTAAGAGAATATACCTAATTAAAAACTAAACCTAGTTCAACCTCAATCTTCGGCTTGGTATGCAGATAACACACTTAAATAATATGGACTATGATTTCAGCAAAAACTAGTTCACACAGCAAACCTCGACACCATGCATAGGAGAGCAAGGACTGTTATTGGAAGGAGCTGAGGTCGACGCACCACCACAGTGGAGTTGACTCCACCTCAAGTGAATTCAGTAAATAAACACATCTGTTGAACATCAAACTCCAGTTGTGTTCGTGAATCAGAATGGTGGAAGGGCAGGAAATCAACCAACCAAAATAACAAGCATGGCGATCAGCAAAACAACATGTGAGTGGGGATAAAAGATAAAGATCAATCATACAAAGTACAACCCACTACTCAGGGCATTTTTAATGTGGTTCAGTCTGCAAACCCGCAGACCTGCATCCACCCCTTGCCAAACCGGTGAGGCTTTACCACACGAGAATGAAGTCCTCAACACACATGGGGATGAAATCCCACACACACGCACACACACAGGGATGACCCCCCCCCCCCACACACACACAAACAAAGTTGAAAAAAATCTATAAGTGCAGTAAAAGCAAGGGGATAAGTCCCCAGCACACACGGAGCTGAACACAGCTAAAACCACTCCAGTCTCTCAACTAGAGCACTGGACACACACCTTAGCCTATTTCAAAGGAAAAGAAATTGAAACAGGAAGAGCACCACCTGTGGCTTCAGATACAGATCTGGAAGCTAGTGAGGTAGCTTGAGATAGAGATCCAATGAATCTTCTCTTCAGGTTTTTTGCAGGGCTGCTCTCTCTAAGGCTTCTCTCCTTTCTTCTTCTCTCTTTTCTCTTTTCTCTTACAGCACTAGACTAGGTCAGCCCTAGTGCTGGGCTACTCACCTTCCCTTCTATTCTTTCTCACAGATTTGCATGAAGGCTCAAGGGGCATGGCTCTCTTCAAGGGCAGTAGCAGCAGCTTCTTCAATAGAAGCTTCATGTATATATAGAAGAGCCAGTGAAAAATTTCCCTCCAAGAAATATGTAGCTTGATTGGTTGGAGTAATTTAAGGTTATTTTGAAACAAACCTCTTCCTTGATTAGTCCAGCACAGGTAGAAGAGCAGAGCTACAGCAATCTTCCCTTCATTTGATTTGCTAAACGGGAGATGATGGTGGAAAGATTTTCCCTCCAGAAAATTCGTATTTGATTGGCTGGGATAAAAGAGGCTTGATTGACCATTGACCTCTTTGTGATTGGTCCACCATATGTCCATACTTCAATCTGATTAGCCCATAAGCAAAAGAGGAGATTTCTTGGTCTTGATAGGTTGGAGTAGCCATGATGTTTCTAAGTTAAGGAGCTCCACCAAAACTGTAATTTGATAAGCCATTATGAAGTAGACTTCTCATGTGTATTTCTATGATTTGTCCATGGCAGCAGAAAAACCCATAACAATGTTCCCTCCAAGAATCTAAATATAGGCTGGTTAGCAAGAAGTAGAGCAGGGGCACACAAATTTCCCTCCAAGGATCTTCCATTTGATTTGTTAGAGAAGAAATGATGGTCTTGATCTTGGAGCTATTCCAGATCTACTTCCTGATTAGCCCCAACACAGAAGAGGATAGTCCTCTGTCCCATGTACATTTTCTTGGACTGGAATCCCATTGGTTGATTGCATAAAGTAGAGTACCATGAAAAGAGATTTTACCCAAATATGATACCTGGCTGACCTTCGTAATGATGACAGGGATAGTGGTTAGTCCTAGGAGCCTCCTGTAGACCTCAAAAGAAGTGTTTTTGGATGTTTACAGTTCCTATGTTTGGTCCTTGGATGATCTGACGTGTTTGACAAAAATAGCCTGAGAAGCTTCTGGAAAATCGCATGAGGTCGACCTCCTGTGAGGGTGAGGTCAACGTAGCCTTGGATAACGGTGTTTACAACGGCTTATGGCACTAGCCTAAGGTCGACCTCTTGTAAAGGTAGTGTCGACCTATCTTGAAGAGACAACACGTAGAACAGGTACTGGAAGACAACCTGAGGTCAACCTACAGATGAGGTGAGGTCGACATGTCCTTAAGAAACTGCCCGTATAACGGGTTCTGGAAGACTCCTGAGGTTGACCTGCTGATGAAGTGAGGTCGACGCATCTTTGAACAAATTGAACTTTCTTTCTTGATTCAAAGTTATTTTTCCCTTGATGTTCTGCCCAATCTTTTTCAACTTCATTTCAATATGAGGATAGCCCTTTTTACCTTACACTGAACATGTACAAAGCTTCTCATTTGAACTGCCATTTCTGCTGATGATCTTGATGTTGCTTACCGTTGCTCCCCAAGTCAACTGGGCTGAGTGCTTTGGTCTGACAATGTCACTCTTTAATCCTGAGGTCTTTACATAAGGGAGTCTTTTCATGATGAGCATAGCCTGGGGACATCAAATGCATTATCATGAATAATAAGGTAGTTGAATAATTATTATAATGAGTCATACACAGACATCATCAAAACAATAGAATCATGTGTGTACACTACACATGCACAGCATTCTCACCCTTTTTGATGATGGCAACAATGAGTCATTGTAAGTCACCTCTTAAGAGAATGTAATCATATAATAGACGATGACTCAACAAAACATCTCTCCCCCTTTGCCATCAGCAAAGAGGGCTTAGATTAAAGCCAATCTCAAAGTCAGGATATAAGCACATGGGATAGCATGAGATCAAAAGATTAACATTTATTGTCACTCGGCAAGCAATAAAGACAAATAGCATTAGAAGTAGCATGTCAAGTATCAAGACAGATGCAAACGCAAGTTGAGCAGATTTGGACAGCCAAAAGATGATGCCAGTCCCTACCAATTTAAAATTTCAAAGGCAAACCGGGAGACTGATGTCACTTGTGAAGTGTAAGAGTAGAGCCTGCAATGGAGAAGCTAATAGTCTGATACCAATTGTTAAGAGTGGTGATGCTTTCATAGCAGCCAGGAGAATGAATCACAGATGGTCCAGAGATAGCATTTAGCATTGGAGCATATATCAATAAGAAGCCTATTTGTCTTAAGGACACATGCTAAGCAAGACAGAAGTCTGGACACAAGGGGTCGACCCTTGGGGTCGACACCTGAATACCATGTTCCTAGGCAGAA
Source organism: Amorphophallus konjac (assembly GCA_022559845.1). Taxonomy (NCBI): domain Eukaryota; kingdom Viridiplantae; phylum Streptophyta; class Magnoliopsida; order Alismatales; family Araceae; genus Amorphophallus; species Amorphophallus konjac. Next base: position 24,542 of record JAHNEJ010001893.1, read on the forward strand.
CTGGACCCGGAGAGGGTCGGCTCTGGGAGTCGACACTTATTGTAGAAGAATCAGATCCAAGAAAAGTTAGGATGGGAGTTCTTCAGCTTGAAGCCAAGTTCATAAATGCAAAGTTAGAGATTATTCAAAATCTTCAGTTATAGAATTCCAATGATAAAGCCCTTAACTATAGATTGGTTTAAATTTGATGAAAAATTGAGTTTCTCAATAATAAGCAATTGAAAATTTTATGCATTCAAAATTAATAGAAATGAAGCAATATAACATATAGAGACCAGGTTAACCTCCTTTCATCTTACTCATTCAATTCCATTGGCCCCTTTGAGGGAAACTACAATAAGTATTGAGGTTAAACACTTGAGGTTCTTGATTTTATCCATGGGGCGTTACCTTTTTTAGATTTTTCTGTTGATTTCAAAAGTTACTAAATTTCATCAAGAGCATTCAAGTGTGGCATGCACCTTTTGACGTGAGGATGCACGTTGATTAGACACCAGCATCCCCAGTTACTCAGTGTAGCTCACCATTCTACTTCAATTAGAACAGAGGTAGCAAGGCACTTCATGACTTTGTCCACTCCACTCCATTGGTGAAGGGACTTAGTTTCTCAGTGAAACAATTGCCATTGCTCTGCCTTAGAGCATTGAACTCAGTACACACCTTTTTACATAAAGATAAATATTTATCAGACACCAATATCCCCAATTACACAGCATGATTGAAGTTCATTGCATTCATTAAGAGTAGCCCCTTTTGGAATTTTCAGAATTGGTTGATGTTTAAAAATAATACTCTAATGAAGTTCCTCAATCAAAGATGCCTTTGTTCTAAAAAATAAACTTTCAAATTTAATAAGGCATTACATGTCAAAACATGAAGGACTGGTTAAGGTCTATTAAGTTTCAATAGAGCCAATTTCAAGACTAGTTAACTTTAAAACTCAAGAAGTCATTAAATTTAAACCAATAGTTTTCATGCCTTGGGCAATCATAGAATTCTATAAAGAAAGATTCCTCTTTTAAGGTTCACTATGATAAATGAATTCAGCAACAGGTAGGAATTCTCACAATAGTTCAAAGTAGTTCAAGGAATTTGGTGTATCAATGAGATTCAGATTTCAAGGTATTTTAGACCCAAGATGGAACACAACAAATTATAAGCATGATGCAAAGGCTGATGAGTATGTGCAATACACTTGGGTAGATGAAAAGAAAAAGACACTGAACACTCCCCCTGAGTATGTGTAGTGAGCTCAGATGTTGCAGCCAAAGGTGAGCACTGATCAATTCAAAGATTAGGATTGAACGAATTGAACGAATTATCAGATAGCCTGATGCGTTGACGCAGATATGTCAGGGGGTCGACGCAGAGGGCTCAAACAGAAGGCATGAATGTAGAAGATACAACTGTTGGGTCGACACTGCAAGTCCTGTGCGTCGACGCAGTCTGGCAGACAGCATACAAAGTTTTCAACAAAGCAGTTTCTTACAAGGGTAGGTCGACCTCAGAGTTTCTTGGGTTGACCTGATCAAGCAGCCAGAAGGATTTCAATAGAGTTTGAGGTTCAGATGGCATAGGGTCTTGTCGGATTCCAAAAGCATTTCGCAAACACAATTTTTTTTATTTTGAAAGTTAAAACATGAGTCATGATACATTTTTTATTATTATTTTCTACAAGCATGACAACTGAAACTAACAACATACAGTGAACATATTTAAACGGGTTTTCAATCTTGTTTGATGTTTAAGCTTCTCCTCAAGAGACTTCAACTGCATGAAGCAAACACAGAAATGCAAAATGCAAAAGTGAGTAGGTTATCCATGCAAGGCAAGCTTCCCTTACTAATAAGCAATCAGTTCATATGTCAACAAGATGAAAATCTTGAGACCTTAGATGGGGTTGAGTGCAAATATGTAGATTGGGCTCTTTTGATGACTTCCCCTTAACTTGTGCATGAATTTCTAAATGCCTTTGCGGAACTTGACATGGGAGTCTACAATCTATGACTTGTATGAACACTTGACCCATGGTACCGGATGGAGAACTTGATCCGAAGATCATCTCACGTGTAGTGATAGTTTCCAGATGGAGTTAATCCAACCTTCCACAACTCACTATTCTATATACCAAGGGTTCATGACATGATAATGCATTGAGAGTGTAAGACATGCTAGTCATGAAGTGTTGGGTCCCTTGAGCATGAAATGCATGAGAGTGCATGAGACCAGACAAGTGATGTTTAAAAGTGAACACACATATGCAAGCTCAAAATATTTGCAATGCATTATAAGCTGAGGTGCAAACCCTCGAACTCCCCCTTTGTCCAATGCTAGCTAATGGAAGTTATGACACTCAAGCAACAGGTTATATGTCTACAAGAATGATGAGTTGGGTTGAATGCAGCCATGACAGACATCATCAAAATAGTGGTCATCTATGATAGACAGGAGGCTCATATGGCTGCTAAAATTTAGGAGCAACAATAAGCTGAACCACAAGCTTGAAAGCATTACCATCAACTCAATCAACATAACAATTCAATCAGCATGACTGATTCTACATGAGTTAAACAGGATTTATTGTAAACAGTAAGGACCTTTACTACACTAACTACAAGGAAAACCTAACATACAACATTAACAAAGATTAAAGGTTTTATTTGCAAACCTGTGCCTTGAGCTTTTATCACATATTGATCCTTTCTTCAGCTCCAAGGCACCCTGCACCCAAAATTCTTATTTACAATTTTTAGGTACCCAAGTTTTCTTGCGTCCTTGATGGTTAGCAGCACTTTCGACATGTAAATTTCTTTTCTTGGCTGCGATCAATTCATCATTTCTCATCCAAGGACAATCATCAAACCTATGACCATACTCACCGCAATAAAAGAAGCACACATGATAATTCCCATTTCTCTTGTGTGCTTGAGCATTGAGCTTTTGGGAATGAGCATGGAAGTTAACCTTTTTGGCATGAGAGTGGGTTCTTCCCTCTAGATGCCAACAGTCCTTGACCGTATGGCCACTTTTTCCACAATGGAAGTAGCAAGGAGGAAGATTTTATCTGGTGACCTTAGGGTGCGTCGACCTCTTCTGAGGGGTGTGTCAATGCACTGGATCATCCCTGTGGCTTTGATCATGAGTATGTTCAGCATACTTCCAGAGATAGCCCGTCCCTTGGCATTGCTTTCTGCATTATTTCTTCTGTTCTTAACTGTTCTTAGTTCATCATTCTTCAAAATAAAATAGTCATGCATAATATGACCAAGCTGTCCACAATAGAAACAATAAACATTCAATTTGTGGGAAGCATGGTGTTTAGCATTGCCTTTCCTAGCATGCACATCAACATAAGCAAACTTATTTTTCTGTTTTTGCTTTTGTGTTTTCTTTTTCTGATTTTTGCTTTATTTCTGTATTTTCTTAGCAACAGGTGATTTGAGGGAACACCAGAGGTACTGGCTTCATTTGAGCCAGCGACAAAAAGGTGTATAATTTATTCTCAAATGACTTTTTGTTTATAGGTTTTTACCACAAACCCTCTCTTTGAAGGTTGACTTTTGTTCCCAACAGTCTGTCTAGATTTTCTTTGCCCTGCATAAATTTTGAGAGAGAATTACTCAGATCTTGAACTTCATTTTCAAGTGAAGAGATATGTTGTTCTGCATTGCCCAAATCAACTTCACACCCGGCCAGTTGCTCATTCAACATCTCATTCACTATTTTGCAGTGATCAAACTCCGTTTGGAGAGCATTTAGTTTTTCTGATTCAACAACACTCACATCCTTGCCTTTTTCACATGCATGAAGCTTAGCAAGTAACTCATCGTTTTGCTTTTTCGAATTTTCATTTTCATTAATGAGATTCTAGTTTTCAGTCAGCTCATTAAGTGGGTGTTGATCATCTGACATAGACTCATCTTTTTCTTGAAGCTGTCTTACAAGTTCCTCCAACTTAGTTATCTCAACTTGCAATATACCATTATCATCTCTCAAACAAGCAACGTTTTCTTTATGCAAATCTAAGTCAATCATGAGAGTTTCATATAGCTCCTCAAGCATGGAGCAGTTCGTACATGGAGAGATATCATCGGAGCTTTCATCATGACAATTTTTCTTAAGTTCTTTTTTTAATTTCTTATTTTTAGATTTCATTTTCTTATATTGCTTGGCTAGCTCATCATATGCATCCCTAAGCTCTTCAAATGTAAAGTCTTTAGAGTCAGAATTTACCTGAGATGAAGATGAGCCACTTGGCTGCTCTAGACAGTCGGTCATGAGCCAGTAATGCCTTATTCTTTCTTCATGAATCATGGCCAATCCGTTTAAGACCTCCTTGGTAGTGCTGCAGCTTGAAACAAAAGGGAACTTGGAAACATCAACTGCAGCCTTTATCAGTTGGAAAGCAACAAGGTTGTCAACATTTTTGGTCCTTTGTTCAGCAGACCATTCAGATGTATCTGATGGTAGCTTGTGCGGCCCATGGTATATGAGATTCCATAACCTTGTATCAATGGAGTTGACAAAGGCACACATCTTCCATAGCCACATGGTAAAATCAGAACCATCACATATGGGTGGGGAAATCATTGAGACTTGACCAGTGAAGAAATCCATTAGATCAAATGCACCAAGATCTTCCTCTGCAGATCATTGGATCTGAGTATAACAGTGCTTAGCTCTGATACCAATTGTTAGGTCCCTTGGGTGCAACCAGATCTAGAAGGGGGGGTTGAATAGATCCTTTAAGAGAATATGCCCAATTAAAAACTAAACCCAGTTCAACCGCAATCTTCGGCTTGGTATGCAGATAACACACTTAAACAATATGGACTATGATCTTAGCAAAAACCAGTTCACACAGCAGACCTCGACACCATGCATAGGAGAGCAAGGGACTGCTATTGGAAGGGGCTGGTCGACGCACCACCACAGTGGAGTCGACTCAGCCTCAAGTGAGTTCAGCAAATAAACACATCTGTTGAACATCAAACTCCAGTTGTGTCCGTGAATCAGAATGGTGGAAGGGTAGGAAATCAACCAACCAAAATAACAAGCATGGCGATTAGCAAAACAACCTGTGAGTGGGGATAGAAGATAACGATCAATCACACAAAGTACAACCCACTACACAAGGCATTTTTAAGGTGGTTCAATTTGTAAACCCGCAGACCTACATCCACTCCTCACCAAACCGGTGAGGCTTTACCACACGAGAACGAAGTCCTCAACACACACGGGGATGAAATCTCACACACACGCACACACACGGGGACGAACCCTACACACACAGACACACACAAACAAAGATAAAAACAAGCTGCAAGTGCAGTAAAAAGCACGGGGACAAGTCCCCAGCACACACGAAGTTGAACACAGCTAAAACCACTCCAGTGTCTCAACCAGAGCACTAGACGCACTAAGCCTATTTCAAAGGAAAAGAAATTGCAACAAGAAGAGCACCAGCCGTGGCTTCAGATACAGATCTGGAAGCTGGTGAGGTAGCTTGAGATAGAGATCCAACGAATCTTCTCTTCAAGTTTTCTGCAGGGATGCTCTCTCTCTCTCCTTTTGTGACGACCCAGAGATCCGGATACCGATAAACCGATACCAAGAACTTGGAGACGCTACCCAAGAGGCTGATGAGGTCCCGTAAGGGTTGGGAGGATTGGTTGAGGAGGTGCATAATGAACTAGAATTACGTGTGCATTATAAAATAATAATTTTAAGCGGAAGCAATTGATAATATCAGAGTGATATATTTATATAATAGTCCACCAACTATTACAAGTCCCAACACTGTACAGAAGTCAAAATAAAAAGTTACACGGGGCATACCCCGGTCAAAAGGGAAAGAAAGAAAAAGACCACTGCTAGCACCTACGACTTTCCACCAAAACCACGTGGCAAACCCGCGGACTACTGCTCCGTCTCACCTGGAAAGGAAGGGATGAGTCTCCATCATAGACTCAATAGGGTTCACGCAGATCCCTACCTCGCAGCTAAACTCATGAAAGTAGTTAATAACACAATGGCATTGAAAAACAACAGTTAAATAAAGCTATACAGGGATAAGTGTTGGTTTACAGGATCAAGCCCCTACTGTTGTGCTAAAAGCTCGAGCTGGTAGCGAAGGTTAGACCGTATTTCCTTATGGCAGCGCAGAGCCCCACGTCTATGACGTGCTGTGGGCAGGCATGAGGGGCTTCGCACATGGACCCCATAATCCATGCGGCGGGTTGGGCTGCCAAGCACCGATGGTCCCACGTGGGTCCCATACCCCATGTGGTACACACCAAATCCAAGGAGACGCTGGCATAAACCAACAATCTCCCCCCAGTGGCACCTGGGATTTGAACCCGCGACCTCGCTCTGATACTAGTTTATAGGATCAAGCCCCTACCGTTGTGCTAAAAGCTCGAGCTGGTAGCGAAGGTTAGACCGTATTTCCTTATGGCAGCGCAGAGCCCCACGTCTATGACGTGCTGTGGGGAGGCATGAGGGGCTTCGCACATGGACCCCATAATCCATGCGTCGGGTTGGGCTGCCAAGCACCGATGGTCCCACGTGGGTCCCATACCCCATGTGGTACACACCAAATCCAAGGAGATGCTGGCATAAACCACCTAAAAATTCATTATCTTCGTGGTTTGTTCTTGTATCTTATTGGCGTTAGATGCATGGCTAGGATCGCCTCAAATGAGTCATCTGGTTGAATGCTTCATGGCACACACTATTTCAACTTGATTCTGTCTCGGCTTAGACTTGCTCAGGTAGCCGCATTGTTGCAGTCCAACTGGTTGATCAAGTGTGTCTTGGAATCTCGTCTTGAAGAGCTCAATTGTTTTTATTCCGTAACTGTGTCCAGCTACAGGGTTTGATTTGGGCAATTTTTAAGAGGGATACATTCACCCCCCGCTGTATCCATCGCACCGGTCCCATCAATAAGAACAATGAAAGATAGCTAACATGAATGCCATTTAATGTTCGAACGAATAATTAAACACGAGAATCATAATCTACCAATAGAATGAAAATTCAACATTTCCAGGTGACAGGAGAGAGAAAGGACCACCAGAAAGAAGACCAGACGCATCCATTGACGACTCATACTACGTCTCAAGTATCTTCACTAGCCTGGAACGTGGCAAGTGAGACACGTAACAGTAACCAAGGTCAAGAACTAGTCAGGGTCACACTCGTCAGTGTCAGTCCATGCCCCTGACCACATGTGCACACACAGGCTCAATGCCTTGAGCCAGGTCTCTAGCTAGTTTCCCCCCAGTAGGATGCTACTGCTAAGCAAGGGGGCCCACAGAAACCAGCTTAAAAACCGTACACCGGGGCTACCCCACCACCTCTCCCAGGTGGGCCGACACTAAAGGTCGTCGGGCTACGACTAGTGGTTCCATCACAAGGAAAGAGAAAATAATTCTATTGGGATATAAAAATGTGCCACAGTTTGTAAAAATATTTAAACATGGTGGATATGCATCGCTAAACGCATAACTAAATAAATAGGATTGAATTTACACATTTCAGGGACCAAATGGTCTAGTCAGGGTCGCAAGGCTCAGGTAAGCGGTCGAACGATTGGCCGCTTCACTGACCCAGGCGGTCTCACCATGACCACTTAGCCACGATTATTTCACTATATGATGAACAGAATGGAGAACGGTCTTGGATAGGGCCTCATGATCAAGAAACGGTCGCACGACTGACCACCTAATGAAGGAAAATGGTCCGGTCTAGGCCGCTACACTTACACCGCCTCAATCGGGATGAAGGAGCTTAGCGGTCGTTTGCTAGGCCGCTAAGGTCAACAAACGGTCGGATGAAGGATCGCCATTAACAAGAAACAGTCAGGCCGAGACCGCTAAGGTCCACCTCCTTATACAATTCATAAAAAGGTCCCTGGAAGGACCGCTTGCCTTCCAGAGAACCCGAAACATGGGTAACTCAAATGGAACCCCTCCCAATCGATTCAAATCAATGGGAAAACATATTTAAACCTGTTCCCTGCCTTCATACACCCATTCCATAATATTTTTACATCCAAAAACATAAAAACAATGGCCATGGAGTGATCAAAACATAAATGACTGTGTTCATGAATTTTCACTCAAACTTTGAGAAAACATAAGACAATGGGCATGCAATTAGAAGTAAAGCATCCTAAGAGGAAGGGTAATCTATCCCCCTACTTGGTTTAAGAAGAAAACGTCAATTCCTCGTCGTTCTTCACGAAGGAACTATGCCCTACACCCGGGGTTTTCCACCTCCACGCTCCACGGCCGCCTTTATGATGACGACATCACTCCTCCTACGCCTTGGGCTCGCCAAGGACACCTCCTGCAATTCCTGCAAGGTCCCAGGGTTAGCACACCACCGAGAGCAAGAGAAAGGGAAATGGTGTGCGTAGGAGAGAAAGAGAGAGTGAGAGGGGAGAGAACCCCCCTATGTGGAAGCAAGAAAGACATTTGATTATATTTTTTTTGTTATAAAACCTTGAATTGCCATAAGGCATTAAAAGGTGTAAACTTGTATATATGCCCTATCTAGCTTCTAAAAGTTTATAAAAAAAGCTAACTCAATTGAATTTAGCCCTTTAAGCCCATTAAAAAGTGTTCTAATTCTTGAATCTTTTCATATTTGATATCGATAAGGATCCGTTAACTACCGGGTCTTACAGTCCCTCCCTCCTAATAAAAATTTCATCCTCAAAATTTAAAAGGAAGCACAAGGAGAGAACTGATGGAAGATATACCTTATTTGAAAAAAAAGGGAAACTACTGACGCATATGGTCCTCACGTTCCCAAGTAGCCTTATTACTCGAGTGACGCTGCCACACTACCTTTACTAGAGGGATTACCTTATTCCTCGGTCGTTGTTCACGACGATCGTCAATCCGTATCGGATACTCTGGCGTGGATAGATCTGCGGTCACTGTAGGCCACATTGAATCATCTAATACATGAGATGCATCAGAAATATACTTTCTTAATTGAGAAACATGGAGCACATCGTGGATTGCTTGCATCATCGATGGAAACTAAAGTCGATAAGCCACTTGGCCTACACGTTCCAAGATAGGAAACGGACCAATATATCGGAGACTAAGCTTTCCACGCTTTCCAAATCTCATCACGCCTTTCATTGGAGATATTTTTACGAAGACAGAATCTCCAAGCTCAAACTGCAATGGTCTTCTACGTCGATCTGCATAACTTTTTTGTCGACTTTGAGCTGTCAACATTTTCTGTCTGATCAGACGTACCACATCAACACACTGCTGAATCATATCCGGTCCTATCAACAGTTAGTTACCAGTCCAACGGTGTACGACAAGAACGCCCATATAATGCCTCATACGGAGCCATATCGATACTGGAATGATAACTATTATTATAAGAGAATTCCACCAATGGCAAGTGTTGACTCCACGAACCCTACCAATCCAGACAACACGATCGCAGCATATCTTCTAATGTCTGAATAGTCCTCTCGGACTGACCATCAGACTGGGGATGATACGCTGAACTAAATGTCAATTATGTACCCAACGTCTTTTGACCACTCTGCCAAAAGCCAGAAGTAAAATGCGGGTCACGATCTAACACAATGGATATTAAAATTCCATGCAATGGCACAATCTTTGCAACATAAAGCTCAGCCAATTTCTGAACATTTCACGTCACCTTGATCGGCAACATTCTCGCGGTCTTAGTTAAACGATCAACTAACAGCCAAATACCATCATAGCCTTGTGAAGTTTGGGGTAAACCCACTATAAAATCAGTAGTGACATGATCCCATTTCCACATTGGAATCTCCAAGGGTTTAAGCATTCCTCTAGGCCTTTGGTGCTCAGCTTTGACCTGTTGACATGTGAAACACTTAGACACAAAATCAGCTACATCCCTTTTCATACCTGGCCACCAAAATTGCCTTTTCACATTATGATACAGTTTCGTGGTGCCGGGATGAATAACATAATGGGATCCATACGCCTCACGCAAAATAGCATTCCTCAATAATCCATCAGTTGGAACATAAAGTCTACCTCTGAATCTAACCACTAAATCATCACCGAACTCCACATCTAGCATTAACACAATGCGAGACAACTTAGAATCTACTTGTTGTGCCTCCCTGATCTGCTGATAAATAGCTGGAGTCATTACCAAACTAGCAAAAATAGCTACCATCGGATCACAGGGAATTTTTAATCTGAATGTCTCACAAGGAACCCGTTCCCATAACTTCCATTCTCGCTTCAACAAATGATTGATTTGTATTTTTCTGCTCTGTGCATCAGCCACTACATTCATCTTGCCAGGTTGATAAGACAGAGTAAAATCATAATCTTTTATATACTACATCCATCTACGCTGATGAAGATTCAAATCTTTCTGAGAAAACACATATTTTAGACTTTGATGATCAGTAAAGATCTCAAACTTCTCACCATACAAGTAGTGTCTCCCAATTTTTAATGCAAAAATCACCACCGCCAACTCTAAATCATGAGTAGGATAATTTTCTTCTTGCTGTTTTAATTGTCGGGATGCATAGGCTATGACCTTGCCAGGTTGCATAAGCACTGCACCCAAACCTACTCGAGAAGCATCCATACACACAATGAATCCACCTGAGCCACAAGGCAAAACAAGCACTGGAGAAGTGGTGAGCAGCCTTTTCAACTCATTGAAGCTCTATTCACACTTATCCGACCACACAAATGGCCCATCTTTGTGAGTCAACCGAGTCATTGGCGCGGTAATTCGTGCAAAGTCTTGAATGAATCTTCTATAATAACTAGCAAGGCCCAAAAAGCGTCTAATCTCTGTCACAGTCTTAGGGCTCTGCCATGAAAGAACAGCTTCAATTCTAACAGGATCAACCGCAACTCCATCGCCAGAAACCACATGGCCCAGAAAATGAACTTCCCGAAGCCAAAACTCACATTTGCTGAATTTTGCATAGAGCTCGTGATCTCGCAGAGTCTGTAATACCACCAAAAGATGCTAAACATGTTCCTTTTCGAAAGTAGAATAGACCAAAATGTCATCCACAAAGATCACCATAAATTGGTCCAAATATGGACGAAACACACGATGCATTAGGTCCATAAATGCTACTGGAGCATTGATTAGCCCAAACGGCATAACCAAAAATTTATAATGACCATACCTCATGCTGAAGGCAGTCTTCTCCACATCAGATTCCCTAATCCTCAATTGGTAATAACCAAATCGAAGATCAATCCGTGAAAAGACACTAGCCGATTGAAGTTGGTCAAATAAATCATCGATCCTGGGCAAAGGATATTTATTCTTGACAATCACCTTATTCAACTGCATGTAATCAATACATAGCCTCAGGCTTCCATCTTTCTTCTTCACAAATAATACAGGAGCACCCCATGGAGAAAACTTCGGACGAATATAGCCCTTTTCCAGCAATTCTAGCAAATGTGCTCTTAATTCTTTCAATTCTACAGGAGCCATACGGTAAGGTGCCTTTGATAAAGGTGACGTACTTGGAATTAGTTCAATCACCATCTCAATCTCTCGCTGTGGAGGTAAGCCTAGCAACTCATCCGGAAACACATCAGGAAATTAACAAACCACAAGAATATCACTTATCTCCTGTTGTGGTGCCTCAACAGCAACCACGGAAGCAAAGAATCCCTGACAACCTGTATTAAGTAATCTACAGGCTCAAATAGCAGAAATAAGCAAGTGAAGATAACGAGGTTGAATACCTTGAAAATAGAATGTCACTTTCCTAGATGGCTGAAAATAAACCTTCTTCGATTTACAATCGACCACGGCTCCATAACCCTCTAACCAATCCATGTCCAGAATAACATCATAGTCTACCAGCTTTAACGCATATAACCTAGCTGGCAACTGCTGATTTCCAATCACTATACGAGTCCCATCAAGACAAAAAGGAGTAAACATGAACTCCCCAGAAGGCAATTCAACAACTAACTCACAAGACATCTCCGATGTCGGCTCCTTAATACAAGCAACAAAATCTTCAGAAATAAATGAATGAGAAGCACCTGAGTCAAATAAAACACATGCTGCATGACCATAAATCATAATAGTACCTTCCACAAGATGAGATGCAGCCGCTACTGAACGAGTCATATGCATGACTCTCCCTTTTTGCTTCTTTCCACTGGCAGTAGACTGTTGCGATGACAATACTGATGCCTAAGAATACTGTTGTGACTGTGATGGTGGCGGAGGTCAGAACTGTTGTGGCTGCGAAAATGGAACAGGCTGCTTTGGCCTCAACGAACAATCACGGACCACATGTCCCACCTGGTCACACCGAAAACACACCACGGGCATCAAACACGGTCTACCCAAATGACTACCACCACACCTCGGACATGGTCTCGGCTGACTAGCCACCGATCCCTGTCATTGAAAAGAAGAGGGTGCTGATAGTTGCACGTTACCAGAAGAAGGTTGCCGGTCATACTGCTTCTTGGATTTTCTGAACATCCACCTGATGTTAGATTTCATAGAGGAAGTACCACTGGCCGAAGGAACAGAAGATGATACCCCCGTCATATTGGGTTGACTACTAGCCTGTTGATGCTGTACACTATGCTGTATTGGTTCAACTTGGGTTCACCCTTGAGATCTTGCCATATCCAGTTCTAATGTTGCTTGTTGAACATGTGTGCAACATGATTACTTTTATAGTTTTGATGATGTCGGCCTCTGTAGTCATTAATGAACTATACCTGCAATTGATAGGGTTAATATTCATTCATTTCAGGTCATTATACTTCTAGCGCAAAAGATCAAGGATGACACACAAATCTAGGCAACTGGATACACAGATATCAAGGCATATGACAATATTGGAGGCACAAAACTCTAGCATGTTTCAAGCATAGAAATCAAGTTGAATAGCATCACACATAAGGTCATTACGTATTCCTTATATGATCAATGCATATCTTGCCTTATGGATGGTTCAAGGTCGGTGCAACTTCTGGATAGCATGCTACAAGATAATCCAAGAAATGGAGTGGTATTGGCAAAGGTGAAAGCTCATTGATCGTGCCCAAGCAAAGATGCAAATCTCTTTTACAAGTAAAAGTCGGCATTTCACATTCGGCTCGTCACACATCCAAGGTCAATGCATAAAGAAGTATAGCCAAGAGAATCCAAGGCCGGAGACTCAGTTGATACCTTTTAGACTATCAAGGGAGATGCCACAGACATGAACGGACTACTAAAGGAGTTAAGCGGCAGAGCTAAGATAGTTAACGGACCAACCCGGGAAAATCGGGTTCTACCCAGCTGGCGGTCGACCGCCAGCACAGGGGCGGTCGACCGCCCCAACCAGCAACTGCCAGCCTGCACGAGTTTCAGTAGCGGTCGACCGCCAGCCAGTGGCGGTCGACCGGAAATCCCAGGGGCCATTCGTCTACAGCATTTCACAGTAGCGGTCGACCGCCAGGAGCTGCAGGTCGATCGCCAGCCCCGAGCCTTCAATGTTGACTTTATTTCCAACATCGAAAAGGGCCATTCAACATAGATTTGTTTAATCCAAAAGTCACCTAAACACCCATGATTTGTGGATCTGGTCTGAGGCTTGTCTATAGACCATTCAAAGTCTATAAAACCAAAACAAGAGGGTTAGAAACCCTTGTTGATGGAGTTGATGAAGTGAATCAAAGAGAGCTCAAGGGAGGCCATTTCGTGGGCACTGTAGCACCTCCGTGAACAGTGTTTTGGGCAGGAGTTCTTCATCCTTCCAAAGTGTTTCAAGGTGAGATCTGAAGCCAAGGAACCTCCAAGCAAGCAAGAAGCATTCAAGGCTCTCAAAGGTGATCAAAGCTGCATCCATAAACCTCTTCATCAACTCAAGAGGATCAAAGGTCATCAAAGCTACATCCATACAATCTCTCCATCAACTCAAGGTGATTCAAGCTCATATCTCAATCCATCAACCTTCAAGGAAGAGTAGAAGCAAGCAAGGCTAATAAGGGAGATCAAAGGAGGCTGCAAGGTGTAGATTGGATTAAAATCCACTTTAATATAAAAAGCAATAAAATATGGTGAAAGCAATAAAATAGCACGAGGTGCTAATGTGGAGAGTGTGTGATCGCCAGAGACACGAGGGTCTCAAAGAGGAGATTGATATGGGGAGATGATCGCAAAATACCTCAAAAGATGCGGGGGATGTGAGTACTCCTTTTCTCTTCAAGATCGGCCGGCCGACGAAGAGAGTCTTTTCAATTAATTACCCTTGCAAAAAAGACAACAACACAAAAGAATGGATTAGAGCATGGTGTGTAGCATCAATTCATGATAGAAATATGTGAGCATGAAAATTGTAAAAGAACACACCTTAAGGGTGGTTGCCCTTAAACCCCTATGCAAAGAGGGTGTGGGAGATATGACGTGAATGCATGAAAAATAATAAACAAAGGAGGTGTGCAAGAGATGCACGAAGGGGAAATCTCAATATGATTGAGAAATCAATATGATGAATATGATGCATGAATTAGGAAGCATGTATGTATGAACCAAATAGAAATAGAAATAAAAATAAAAATAAGAGGAGAGGAAGGATAAAAATCTGTTTGGTTGATTTGGATTTAATCCTCAATGGGAAGAAGCTTCAAAGAGATGGAGATGTGAACATGGAAGAAGAAGCTCCTCCTAAGCCGATGCACCTTCCTTCGGTTCCTGTTAAAAAAGAAAAAAGAAAAACAAAACACAGAAGAGAAGATAGAAGAAGATAGAAGAAGGAGAAAAAGCAGAAGATGAAGAATAATGTAAAACGAAATGAAAACAGAAGAGAAGTAGAAGACAGAAGAAGAAGACACCGAAGAAGAAAATAAGAGAGAAAATAGAAGAATAAACAGAAGAACCTCTCCCACCGAACCCCCGTCCACAGAGCCAAGAGAGCTCTATAAATAAGGCAAATCAAGATAAGCATGGCAAGAGTCCATAATGGGGAAAGATAAGAACGGGTAATGACCAAACAAAGTAGGACTCTTGGGGGAAAGGCTGTGTTCGAGTAAGAAACGAAAGTGAAACACGACCTGGGTAAGGGCGTCAATTCTAGAATTGACGACCTACCCGAAGGCGTCTTTTAAAACACGACTTAGCTTAGGACGTTAATTCAAAAGTTCAAAATAGGGCTATTTTCCATTTCTCAATATTATTTTCCCATTTTTTAGGTGAAGGTGCATCTCGTCGCCTTGATTCCAACGACTATTTTTGTGAATTTTTCTGACACCCGGAAGGCCACCAAATCACCTCTGGAATGAGGGTGAAAATAATATTAAAATAATCAATTTGAAAAGTGACGACCGTGCATAGGGTGTGAATTCAATTTTCGATTTTTTTATTCTTTTCAAATTAGAAATAACGTCCATGGTTAAGTCGTTAATTCCTAGAAAATTCTGAAAAATTCTCAAAAAAATCCAGAAAAATAGAAAATGAGTGGAATTGACGCCTCCATAAATAGTCGTCCATTTTTTAAGAAACGCTCAAGTCTAAGTCGTTATTTAAAAGACGCCCCACATCAAGTCGTTATTTTTAAAAAATACATAAAAATAGAGAAAAATGCCCAGAAAATCCAGAAAAATCCAGAAAAATAGGAAAAGAGAGGAAAAAGGGAGAAATCCAAGAAAAGTGAAAAAAATCATTTAAACAGAGATAATTCGAGGGTCAAATTGGGGCATTATAAGGAAATATGAGATGTACTCATAGTAACGTCAATTTTGGCGTGTCTACACAAGGGTGTGTTCAAGGGAGAGGAGTTCGAGTACTGTAGCTGTGAACAGTACTCCGGGAAGAAGTTCTTCATCAAATCCTCAAGAGATTCAAGCTCCAGCAAACCTCAGATAAGATCTTTTCTCTTAAGCATATTCTATATCTTGTTGAGTGTTTTTCATAAGTTCTTTTTATTCCATTTCTTTCAAACACTTGAACTTGAGAATCATCCCTACTGGTGGTTAGTAGGAAGGTAATCGGAGGCTGTCCAATTTGCGGTGTTGACGTCCCTACCGGTGGTTAGTAGAAAGGCAATCGGGAGTTCTCCGATCTACGGTGTAGCCGTCCCTGCCAGCTTTGTGTGTAGGAAGACAGAAAGAGGGCTTTCTCTGTTCTGTGGTTGGGGCGTTTCCCCGGTCAAGCTGTGAGTCACCAAGGAAGCCTCACCGGGTTTTGGTGAGGGGTGGACGTAGGTTGCGGGGTTGCAACCGAACCACCTTAAAAATCCCTGTGTTGTGGGTTGTTTATCGTGTGTGATTGATCTATATCTTCTAACCTCATTTGCAGGTTCGTGTGCTTCCATACTTGGTTAGATTGTTCACACACATATGCACTTTGAGTGATCAACATAGCACATACACACACGCACGGTTGTTGCAAGCTATTGCATGCTCTAGTGTTATGCTTTATGATCCCTGCACTACAAGGCTTATTTCTTTCAAGTTCACAAATGTGCTTAAAGAAGTGTGGACGTTTCATAGCTTGTATCCAAGTCTTTTCATTTGAGCCACTCTACTTAATTCCGCTGTGCATTGTGCCTAAGTGATTCATTCACTTTATAAGAGTGGTTTAAGCTTCCGCTAGCTAAGAGTTTTAAATAGGCCAAAGCTTGTGAAAGGATCTATTCAACCCCCCCTTCTAGATCCGTTTGCACCTCGCGGGACCCAACATTGCTGTTGCCTGATAAGCTATATCTACCTCTGCCACTCTGGTTGCAATAAGAGGTTGCCTCAACTCTGGCTTCAAACCACGCAAAAAAATTTCAGTTTTCAGCCCTTCATCAGCAAGAATATGAGGAGGATATCGACCCAATTCCATAAATTTATTCTGATACTGCAAGACTATCATATCACCCTGAGCTAACTCCATGAAATGGTACATTTTTTTCCATCCTGAGATAAGCTGGACTATTTGTACGCTCAAACGAAGTAACAAACTCCTTCCATGTAATCAGTCAAAGAGAAATGGACTTAAAAGTCACCTCCCACTCCGTAGTCCACCACGCGAGCGCTGCCCCCTACAACTGAAATGTAGCTAGCATTACCTTCTCATCTTCAGTGCATTCCATAGAACAGAACACATGCTTAGTCGCATCCAGCCAAACCCTAGCCGTATCTGGATCCGCTTGTCCTTCATATGTTGGTGGGTGGAATAAAAGAAATTCCTTTAGAACTCGACCACGACCACCTTGAGGCAATAAATCTTCACCAATAATAGGGTTAACACGGCCTTGCCCTTGAACATTCACTAGATGAGTCGAAGTACCACTCTCTTCTCTTGGAACATCATGGGGCACGTTGGTTTGGAAACGAACTCTCTATCTAGGCGGCATTTAAATCTACTCTTAAGAGAAGACCAGAAGACCTACAACGAAAGAACCATAAGTAATCACGGGAAAATAACCTAAGCCAGCAATTGTGGTACACATGGACTCGTTATGGACTAACGCAATTTCAATTCCTTATGCATCACCACAACACCGCTCTGATACCAACTGTAACGACCTGGAGATCCGGATACCGGTAAACCGATACCAAGAACTCAGAGACGCCACCCAAGAGGCTGATGAGGCCCCGTAATGGTTGGGAGGATTGGTTGAGGAGGTACATAATGAACTAGAATTACGTGCGCATTATAAAATAATAATTTTAAGCAGAAGCAATTGACACTATCAGATTGATATATTTATATAATAGTCCAGATCCAACTATTACAAGTCCCAACACTGTATAGAAGTCAAAATAAACAACTACACGGGGCATACCCCAGTCAAAAGGGAAAGAAAGAAAAAGACCACTACTGGCACCTACGACTTTTCGCCAAAACCACGCGGCAAACCCACATACTGCTGCTCTGTCTCACCTGGAAAGGAAGGGATGAGTCTCACATCATAGACTCAGTAGGGTTCACGCAAATCCCTACCTTGCAGCTAAACTCATGAAATCAGTTAATAACACAATGGCATAGAAAAACAATAGTTAAATAAAGCTGTACAAAGATAAGAACAAGTAAAGATAGCTAACATGAATGCCATTTAATGTTCGAATGAATAATTAAACACGAGAATCATAATCTACCAATAGAATAAAAATTCAACATTTCCAGGTGATAGGAGAGAGAAAGGACCACCAGAAAGAAGACTAGACGTGTCCACTAATATACTGCATCTCAAGTATCTTCACTAGCCTGGAACGCGGCAAGTGAGACACGTAACAGTAACCAAGGTCAAGAACTAGTCAGGGTCACACTCGTCAGTGTCAGTCCACGCCCCTGACCACGTGTGCACACACAGGCTCAATGTCTTGAGCCAGCCCTCTAGCTAGTTTTCCCCCCCAGTAGGACGCTACTACCAAGCAAGGGGGACCACAGAAACTAGCTTAAAAACTGTACACCGGGACTACCCCGTCACCTCTCCCAGGTGGGCCGACACTAAAGGTCGTCGGGCTACAACTAGTGGTTCCATCACAAGGAAAGAGAAAATAATTCTATTGTGATATAAAAATGTGCCACAATTTGTAAAAATATTTAAACATGGCGAATATGCATTGCTAAATGCATAATTAAATAAACATGATTGAATTTATACACTGCAGGGACTAAATGGTATAGTCAGGGCCGCAAGGCTCAGGTAAGCGGTCGAACGATTGGCCGCATCACTGACCAGGCGATCTCACCATGACCACTTAGCCATGATTATTTCACTATATGATGAACAGAATGGAAAACGGTCTTGGAGAGGGCCGCCTTATCAAGAAATGGTCGCACGACTGACCGCCTAATGAAGAAAAATGGTCTGGTCTAGGCCGCTACACTTACACCACCTCAATCGGGATGAAGGAGCTTAGTGAATGTTTGCTGGGCTGCTAAGGTCAACAAACGGTAGGACGAAGGACCGCCATTAATAAGAAACAGTCAGGCCAAGACCGCTAAGGTCCACTGCCTTATACAACCCATAAAACGACCCCTGGAAGGACCGCTTGCCTTCCAGAGAACCCGAAACGTGGGTAACTCAAATGGAACCCTCCCAATCAATTCAAATCGATGGGAAAACATGTTTAAACCTGTTCCCTGCCTTCATACACCCATTCCATAACATTTTTACATCTAAAAATATAAAAACAATGGCCATGGAGTGATTAAAACATAAATGACTGTGTTCATGAATTTTCTCTCAAACTTTGAGAAAATATAAGACAATGGGCATGCAATTAGAAGTAAAGCATCCTAAGAGGAAGGGTAATCCATCCCCCTACTTG
This sequence comes from Amorphophallus konjac, assembly GCA_022559845.1. NCBI lineage: Eukaryota > Viridiplantae > Streptophyta > Magnoliopsida > Alismatales > Araceae > Amorphophallus > Amorphophallus konjac. The sequence goes on from JAHNEJ010001893.1 coordinate 43,843, forward strand.
GTTTAAGAAGAAAACGCCGATTCCTTGCCATTCTTCACGATGGAACCGTGCCCTACACCCGGGGTTTTCCACCTCCACGCTCCACGGTCGCCTTTACGATGACGACACCACTCCTCCTACACCTTGGGCTCGCCAAGGACACCTCCTGCAATTCCTGCAAGGTCACGGGGTGAGCACACCACCGAGAGCAAGAGAAAGAGAGAGGGCGCGCGTAGGCGAGAAAGAGAGTTAGAGGAGAGAGAACCCCCTACTGTTGTGCCCCTTAGGCACAAGCATGTGCTATTTAATATTGATGATTTGATGGTAGCAATGCTAGTTTTGTTTTGATGATTGCAACAAAGTAAGTGCATTTCTGTGCATCCTTATCCTTGAGCATTCTGCATATGATAGCAACATGAATGGTGCTGAAATGATGTTTTGAATGCATTATTCTGCTGAAATGATGGTTTGAATGCATTATTCTGTTTGAAGAGATTGTATAAATGTGTCTCAGCATACATTGCATCTCCCTGTTTGCATCGTTCATAAAGTCCATACATTCACTGAAGCTTGCTTAGCTGAAGTGTGTACATTGCATTGCATGACTTGAAGTCTGTACATCGCATGTGTGCTTCATGCTAAGCCTATACAGGTTAAGTCTATCTGACTTGTGACTCATGCATTCATTGTTAAAGTCTATACAGACTTCAGTGCATTCTCTTTGTGTCTGCACATTCTATTGTTCATGAAGTCTGTACACTGGACTGTGTCTTTGTGCATCACATTAAGTCTATACATTGCATTGGCTAAAGTCTGCACAACGTCAGTCTCAATGAGCGTCTCATTGAGCGTCTCATGAAAGTCCATACAGTGGGTTATGCTAAGTATGTACATCAGACTGTTTCATCATCAAGTATGTACATTGGCTAAAGCCTGCACAACGTCCGTCTCATTTAGAGTCTAAGGCAATGTCTATACACTGGACTTTAAGTGTGTACATTGAGCGTCTCATTGACTGTCTCATGCAAGTATATACATTACTGTTCATGCATTTGTCGAAGGCATCGCAAGTCTAGACAGTGGACCATCTTTCCCAGCGTCTCAATTGGACTAAGTCTGTAACGGCTAAGTCTGTACACTGGACCGTCTCAACTTGCGTCTCATGCATATAGTAAGTCTATACATTGCTATAGTCACGCAAGTCTATACAGTCTTGGACGTTCAGCATCTCATGCAGCGTCTTATGCAAAGTCCATACATTGGAGTCTCATGCATCAGTCTTCTAAGTCTATACATTGGACTGTGCTCAACCCAAGTCCGTACACTGCATCGTCTCAACTTGCGTCTCACTGAGCATCCATTCACTATAAAGTCCATACAGACTTCATCGCCTTAGAGAATGTCTCATGACTTTGTCAAAGTCTGTACACTGGCAGCCTTTTACCTACGTTGCACTTCGAAGTCCATACATTGGGTTTTTACCGACGTTGCACATGTTAAGTCTATACATTGTGAAGTTTACACTTTGGCAGTTGAATGATCTCCAAGTCTATACATCGACTGGGTGTCTTCAGCTAAGTACATACATTGTTTCACAACGTGAAGTCTATACAATGCCATAGCTCTGCTTATGTGAAGTATATATGTTACTTTAGTTTCACTAAGTCTATACATTGCTTCGCCTTCACAAGTCTATACAGCGAAGTCTATACACTGCAATACATATACTTAATCCGATACTCTGTCTGACAGGTGCTCTGCTCGTGAGGCTAATGAAGGGCACGTGATCCGAGGATAAGGAGAGTGCCCAGATGAGGACACGTGTACTGACAGCCTGCTGGATGCTACCACGTGGTCTGAATTCTTAGGGCAGGAACTGTGGAAGCCACACGCGCCCTGGTTGCTGCTGCTACTGCCGCTATATATACAAGCCTTCGTCCACAGATGAAGGCTGATCGGAGGAGACAGATCGAAGATAGAAGCCGTGAAGAAAAAGTAGAGTGCAGAGAAGCCTTCGATCCAGCAGAAGAGAAGAAGAAAGAGAGTGAAGAAGAGAAAGAGAAAGAAAGACAGATTGAGTGAGAGATCGAGAGAGCAGAGTGTGAAGTGAAGAAGAAGAAAGAGAGAGAGAAGAGAAAAGCAGAGAAGATCGTTCCCACTGGAAGTTGGATCAGATCCACTCCAGTCAGCTCTTTAAGAGCCACATTTTGTGCTTCACTGTTTATAGCTTTCCGGTGCTGTTTGGTTCTTGTTTTCATTTTCCATTTTATCCTTTCTTCAAGCTGTTAGTCAGCGGTTGCAGTGGTGGATTCCACTGGACAGCAAGCTGTGTTGCTCAGCGGGCGAGGAGGATTCCTCGGACGGCAAGCTGTGTTGCCCAGCGGTTGTATGGAAAGCTGTGATGCCCAGCTGTTCAAGCTGTGAGTCAGTGGAATCCACACTCTGGTTTGAGTGTGGGGTGGATGTAGGTCTGCTGGACCGAACCACCTAAAAATCCCTTGTGCATTGTGGTTTGATTTTGTTCTATTGTGCTTCTGCTAGATGAATGCATAGGCGCGCTCCATGTGTTTGGCTTCTGGTTGAGCAGAAGAGTTAATTAGTTTTCTTAGAGTGTTTTAATTTGTCAAGAGAGCGAAATTCTAGTTGAGCTATATTTTGTTAACACTCTAGTGATCTCACTGTGTGTTTGTTTAGTTCGACAATTGCCCATTAGCTTTCAAGTTTGTTTAGTTTGCGAACTAGCATTTTTAGTGAGCATAAGATTTTAATTGGGTGAATTTTTAAAGGACATATTCATTCACCCCCCCCCCCTCTGAATACTTGCACCGAACCTAACAATTGGTATCAGAGCGGGTCTCTAACTGAACAGATCTAACAATCTGCAGAGGATCCTGCTAATTGTTGGTGCATTTCAGAGTGGGTCTCTTGAAATCGTGTTTTGCTTCATTGACTTGTGCTTTATTTTGATCATCTGGTTTCAGTGCATTTCGTGTCATTTGTTTTACTGCGCTGAATCTGTTTGCCACTTGTTCATATGGGTCGTCCTGCAGTTTATGATGGTTCTAACTTTGAAAGTTGGCTAGGAGGCCTAGCTGTGTACGTAGACTCCATTGATCCCAAACTGTGGAGTCTACTATCTAAAGGCCCACACAAATTACCTCATGATGAGACCAAATGGTCTAAAGAGGACAGAGTGAAGGACCGTGAAAATACCATGATTCTCAATATCCTGAGAGCTGTTGTCAATACTGATATATATCCTTTTGTTCTCAGGTGCAATTCTGGAAAAGAGATATATGACAAAGTTATCTCTGCGCATAACCAACAGAATGATAGCTGTTTGATGGCCAACCGGGATAATGAAGATTCCTCATCCCAGGTAAATTTGAATCTGAATCCGAAGATATTTCAATTGATGAATTGTGGGAAATAAATGAGGAATTGTCTGATAGATGTAAACATTTGAAATCTGAAAATAGAAAGCTGAAAAAGAATTATGATCAGATTAATTCGAATGTTCATTGTGAAAAATGTCAGGAACTGAGAAAATCTCATGAAATTTGCTTAGCAAATGTTGATAAGAGTAAGGAACAAATCTCTGTTTTGGAAAATAAAAATCAGGAACTCATAGATAAGAATTCTGAACTGGAAGATAAGCTGAATTCATTAGGAAATGATCAAAACCTAACTGATGAACTTGTTCAGAATGAACAAATAAGAAAGGAGAATGAAGAGCTGAAGCTTCTAAATTCTGCCATGTCTGAGAGACTCTTAATGCTTGAAAGAGGGAAGAGTTCAATTGAAAATGAATGTGAGAGAGTAAGTACATTAATAGAAGAGATTGAGAGCTACAAAGCCATTAATGTCTTACTTAATAAAAAGATCACAGATTCTGAAATTCTCATTTCCTCTCTCAAAAATGAAATCACTGAATTGAACAATTCTCTGTCAGAGTCATTTAAAAACACAGAAAATCCAAAGGCTGTTTCTAAGAAAAAAGTCTCTGATGGAGGCAGTAAACAGGAAGAGAGAAAAAGAATGTATACAACCTTTGTGCGTAGCTCTGAGTTAGCTAGCACTTCAGCTTCTCCTTCATGTTTGCCTTCTAACCAGAGAGAAAAGAAAAAATTGGAAAAATAAAAGAAAATTCAGAAAAAGAAAATAAGACAGAATAAGAATTTGCATGCTAAAACTTCTCAGGCCAAACTGACTCATGCTAAAAGAAAGAATCTGAAATATTTCTACTGTGGTAAATCTGGCCATGAGATGGATGTCTGTTTTATCATGAAGAATGATGATCTGAATGTTCATAAAAAGCATGCTAGGATTATTTATGCTAAGAAAATGCATGAAAAAAATTTCTTGTTAAAAATCATGCATCTCATAAAAAGAAGATTCAATGTTTTCATTGTGGCAAATTGGGCCATATTGCTGCAAATTGTTGGCATGCTAAGGGAAGAACAATTAACTCCAAACCTGCTAAAATCCCTGTAAAAAGACATGCATTCTATCAGAATTTTGACAAAATGAATTCTTCATGTTTTGAATGTGGAAAACATGGCCATACAGTCAAGGACTGTTGGCATGTTCAGAACAATCATATTAACCCTCATGCTGTCAAATTACATGCTAAACAATTTGTGAAATTCTCATGCTTTAATTGTGGAAAACCTGGCCACAAAGCCTTTGAGTGCTGAGTGGCAGGGTTCAGAAAACAAAATGCCCATGCACACAACAGAAATTTTAATGTCCATGCACATGAATTTAATGCTTATAATAAGGTGCATAAAAGGAACTTAAATTCTGTTAGTTATCATGGTAAGCCTGGTCGATTCGGTTATTCCTTGTCCAGCCATAAGATGATGGGTTATGATTATAATACTGCTAAGAGACTTTTCAGAACACCTGTTAGGGATAATACAGGACCCAAGGCTACTTGGGTTCCTGCAGGATCAACTTGATTTTATCTTGCAGGTGTGCCTTGGTGGGAGAAATAAAAGGGGTTAACCAAGGCACTCAAGAATGAAAACCCCATGATAGCACAATTCAGGTCAGTTCCAAAACTCTATGTTTAAATTCCATCATCTGAATTTGTGAATATGAAAAGTGTGAATTTCATGTTGATTTGCTTGTTTGATGTTTGATGATCTCTTCATGTCTAGCTGATCAGTCTGCATTCCAGACTCAGCTATTGAATTCATTTCTGCATATATCTGATGCTCTTCTGTTGCCATCTCTTGCCAATTGCTGAACTGAATTTGAATGATTTTTAATGTATACAGTTAATGCACTATATAGACTTTGTGTAAATGCATGTGTTTTGTGTCAGTGCATTGCATGCTTGTTGTTAAATGCATAACTTGTTGATTGTGAATGGTTCTTTTAATGCACACAGTCATTGCATGTGTCTTATGTCTGCATACATCATTTGCATGACTGTCAATGAAGTTGTTCAATGCATGTAGGACTGCCTTATGTTGCATTGTCATGCATAACCCTGGTATATCAAATGGTAAGTTACTGAAAGGCAGGGAAATCTGTCTGGAAGTTCTTACTATGTGTGAGATGGTCTTTGAGACCAGGTCCTCCGCCTAGTACCATGGGTCCTGTCTTCGTGTAGAACAGTGTACCGCATCATATTTTGAAAAATCTAAAAAGGATAAAAATGTTCATGACTTGGATGCATAAACCTGAATTGATTGCATACTTGTCTCATGTATCCTTGGTGCATAGTCTGCATGTAGAACAGTGTGTTGCATAGCATATCTCTTGCATCATGATGTCAAGGGGAGCTGAGATTTCTGTTCATTACATTGATTCCTTTTCACTTCTCATTGTTCCCATTCAAATGATTCATATTCTTTGACATCAGTTGCTCTTGAACCTTAATGCCAACTGTTATCTTTTCCCCATCATTTTCACTGAACAACAGCAATTGTTTCTGGTTTAGTATATTGAGTTGTGATTATTGCAAGTGTTCACTTATAAGAATCACTCTTGCAAATTGAAAGGAACTAAAGGTTTAACTTTTATAAATTGAAGAGTTAAGTGTCTGAACTTCAGAATTTGAGATAAAAGAAAACTTTTATAGCTCTTAATCTTTGTCTCATGGCTAAAATAGAAAAAGTTTTTTTTGTAAAGCCTAAATGTGTTGGACTGGAAATGTCTAGAACATGAGAATAAGAGTATGTAATGATTTTTTAAACAATCACTCTAAAAGAATTAAGGGCAGCAATAAATAAGATCATAAATGTAAAAGAGCTGAACATAGTGACAGAGCAATGGCTGATTGCACTGATAAACTGTGAACTCCTCCAAAGAAGCAGGAGAACTCACATGTCATGAGGTGCTTCAGAATATCTCTGTTCATAGGGTCAAATCTATAGGGGGAGTCCTCACCAAGTAACTGGGGGTACTGGCCTCTGATCAAGGTGTACCCTTAATGTCAAAGGTGAAGATTGTTCCTTGTAGGCCTTGACCTGAAGTAGATCTTGTAGTTTATGCCTAATAACTGGGGGTACCTGCCTCTTATCAAGGTGTACACCTAATGTCAACAGCATAAATGCCACAGGTCTATTCACTTAGTTCAGGTTCTGAAAATTAAAAAGTGAAAATCAAACTGTTGTAACCCTTCAAAAATCAAAAGTCAATGAGTGAAAATTATTTTTCTCAGTACATATTCAAGTTGCCTTTCTTGAACTTCCATGTTTAAACACAAAAGGGTATTATTTCTGACTTATCTATTAATACCATGTGCCCTAGATTCATTGCTATAAATGAAGTCTATGAACTCTTTTTCAGGGGTCAGGTGTTTTACTCTAGATTTATCACTGTTAAACCTGAAATTTTTGTCAAAATTATATGTTGCTGATTCTTATACTTTAACTGTTGTTTATAATCAGGCTTATTTTCTGAACCAATGATTCAGCTGTTGTCTAGTGGCCCTCCTACCTTCTCTACCTTTACTTATCTGTTCATATCCCTTCTCAAAGGGGGAGCAATTATTAAGGGGGAGAACCAGTTCAGGGGGAGTCATATCTTCAGGGGGAGTTTACTACTCTAGAAGAATTTGCATGCATAATGCACTCTGCACTTATGTTTTTACTATTTTTCTCTTTTTGATTATGTCAAAGGGGGAGAAAATTCTGTGTGACTCATTGTCACTTTTTGTTGCCATCATCAAAAAGGGGGAGAATGTTGTGCCCCTTAGGCACAAGCATGTGCTATTTAATATTGATGATTTGATGATAGCAATGCTAGTTTTGTTTTGATGATTGCAACAAAGTAAGTGCATTTCTGTGCATCCTTATCCTTGAGCATTCTACATATGATAGCAACATGAATGGTGCTGAAATGATGTTTTGAATGCATTATTCTGCTGAAATGATGGTTTGAATGCATTATTCTGTTTGAAGAGATTTTATAAATGTGTCTCAGCATACATTGCATCTCCCTGTTTGCATCGTTCATAAAGTCCATACATTCACCGAAGCATGCTTAGCTGAAGTGTGTACATTGCATTGTATGACTTGAAGTCTGTACATCGCATGTGTGCTTCATGCTAAGCCTATACAGGTTAAGTCTGTCGGACTTGTGACTCATGCATTCATTGTTAAAGTCTATACAGACTTCAGTGCATTCTCTTTGTGTCTGCACATTCTATTGTTCATGAAGTCTGTACACTGGACTGTGTCTTTGTGCATCACATTAAGTCTATACATTGCATTGGCTAAAGTCTGCACAACGTCCGTCTCAATGAGCATCTCATTGAGCGTCTCATGAAAGTCCATACAGTGGGTTAGGCTAAGTATGTACATCAGACTGTTTCATCATCAAGTCTGTACATTGGCTAAAGTCTGCACAACGTCCGTCTCATTTAGAGTCTAAGGTAATGTCTATGCACTGGACTTTAAGTGTGTACATTGAGCGTCTCATTGACCGTCTCATGCAAGTATAAACATTACTGTTCATGCTTGTGTCGAAGGCATCGCAAGTCTAGACAGTGGACCATCTTTCCCAGCGTCTCAATTGGACTAAGTCTGTAACGGCTAAGTCTGTACACTGGACCGTCTCAACTTGCGTCTCAGGCATATAGTAAGTCTATACATTGCTATAGTCACGTAAGTCTATACAGTCTTGGACGTTCAGCGTCTCATGCAGTGTCTTATGCAAAGTCCATACATTAGAGTCTCATGCATCAGTCTTCTAAGTCTATACATTGGACTGTGCTCAACCCAAGTCCGTACACTACATCGTCTCAACTTACGTCTCACTGAGCATCCATTCACTGTAAAGTCTATACAGACTTCATCGCCTTAGAGAACGTCTCATGACTTTGTCAAAGTCTGTACACTGGCAGCCTTTTACCTACGTTGCACTTCGAAGTCCATACATTGGGTTTTTACCGACGTTGCACATGTTAAGTCTATACATTGTGAAGTTTACACTTTGGCAGTTGAATGATCTCCAAGTCTATACATCGACTGGGAGTCTTCAGCTAAGTACATACATTGCTTCACAATGTGAAGTCTATACAATGCCATAGCTCTGCTTATGTGAAGTATACACGTTGCTTTAGTTTCACTAAGTCTATACATTGCTTCGCCTTCACAAGTCTATACAGCGAAGTCTATACACTGCAATGCATATACTTAATTCGATACTCTGTCTGACACGTGCTCTGCTCGTGAGGCTAATGAAGGGCACGTGATCCAAGGATAAGAAGAGTGCCTAGATGAGGACACGTATACTGACAGCCTGCTGGATGCTGCCACGTGGTCCGAATTCTTAGGGCGGGAACTGTGGAAGCCACACGCGCCCTAACTGCTGCTGCTGCTGCTGCTGCCGCTATATATACAAGCCTTCGTCCACAGATGAAGGCTGATAGGAGGAGACAGATCGAAGATAGAAGCCGTGAAGAAAAAGCAGAGTGCAGAGAAGCCTTCGATCCAGTAGAAGAGAAGAAGAAAGAGAGTGAAGAAGAGAAAGAGAAAGAAAGACAAATTGAGTGAGAGATCGAGAGAGCAGAGTGTGAAGTGAAGAAGAAGAAAGAGAGAGAGAAGAGAAAAGCAGAGAAGATCGTTCCCACTGGAAGTTGGATCAGATCCACTCCAGTCAGCTCTTTAAGAGCCACATTTTGTGCTTCACTGTTTACAGCTTTCCGGTGTTGTTTGGTTCTTGTTTTCATTTTCCATTTTATCCTTTCTTCAAGCTGTTAGTCAGCGGTTGCAGTGGTGGATTCCACTGGACAGCAAGCTGTGTTGCTCAGCGGGCGAGGAGGATTCCTCGGACGGCAAGCTGTGTTGCCCAGCGGTTGTATGGCAAGCTGTGATGCCCAGCTGTTCAAGCTGTGAGTCAGCGGAATCCACACTCTGGTTTGAGTGTGGGGTGGATGTAGGTCTGCTGGACCGAACCACCTCAAAATCCCTTGTGCATTGTGGTTTGATTTTGTTCTATTGTGCTTCCGCTAGATGAATGCATAGGGGCGCTCCATGTGTTTGGCTTCTGGTTGAGCAGAAGAGTTAATTAGTTTTCTTAGAGTGTTTTAATTTGTCAAGAGAGCGAAATTCTAGTTGAGGTATATTTTGTTAGCACTCTAGTGATCTCACTGTGTGTTTGTTTAGTTCGACAACTGCCCATTAGCTTTCAAGTTTGTTTAGTTTGCGAACTAGCATTTTTAGTGTGCATAAGATTTTAATTGGGCGAATTTTTAAAGGACATATTCATTCACCCCCCCCTCTGAATACTTGCACCGAACCCAGCACCTACGTGGAAGCAAAAAAGATATTTGATTATATATTTTTTGTTATAAAACCTTGAATTGCCATAAGGCATTAAAAGGTGTAAAATTGTATATATGCTCTATCTAGCTTCTAAAAGCTTATAAAAAAAAGCTAACTCAATTGAATTTAGCCCTTTAAGCCCATTAAAAAGCGTTCTAATTCTTGAATCTTTTCATATTTGATACCGATAAGGATCCGTTAACTATTGGGTCTTACACCTTTCTTCTTCTCTCTTTTCTCTTTTCTCATACAGCACTTGTCACGCCCCGACGCGGAAAATCGAGGGCGCGAGCAGTTAAGAGACACTCGTGTCGATCAGAGCATGTACAAATTTAATTCTAAGACAAGAGATAAGAAGAAATTGATAATTTTATTCCATCAAAATAGAGGTTTACATCACTAATTTATAAGCCATAAAGGCATGATACAATCTTCCAAATTTCATAATTTTTGTAAGAGTAACTATTGATCTACATAAATCTTAGGGAAAAGAAAAACACTCATTTACTCTTGTCCATTCCCTTGTTCATTTTCCTTTCTTGCAACAATTAACCAAATGTAAGGTGAGCAAAAAGATCAGTAGGATTTTATATCTCTAAAGCCAGGTAATCTTTAAATATTTAACAATTTAACAATTCGTGTCATGAAGTAATTGATCATGAATTTCAAGTAGAAAATTTTGTATAAGAAAATTCCAAGTAATTCCAAGATAACAAAATAATTTCAAGATCATGATAGTAGACAAGACGATGGTCATTTCCATAGATATATCAAGAAATTTCATGATGAGACGATGGGTACTATCATTAAGATAATTCAAGAACATTCACGATAAACTTTAAGCAATATCGAAGTAGAACAATCACTTGAACTTTAAACAATATAGAAGTAGAACAATCACTTCTACCAACACTCAATAGGATTGGCCAATGCACTAAGGGGGGATCACGACGATATGACAGTCCCTCATGGAACATCACTATTTGGCTACACACTTAGGGGTTCTCACGACGGTATGATTTCCCCTAATTGTAATAGACCCTGTATTGGTGAATGCCAGCACCTGATCATTATAATACCGGTTTATATTTGGACTTTGCCTCGCCCGTGGGATCAGATCAGAACCCCTTTATACACTAGCATTTAAATGTCATTTCATTGAGACCCATAGCCCCTGACATTTTTCTATATAATTCCACAATATGGCCAAAGAATTTCAAGAACAAGCTCATTTTTAAACAAGTACAGATCTGGCAAAAATTGTGATAATTACAAAGGAGAGTGGAAAACTCATTTTAGGCATCATGTTTAACGACATTAAGTCATAGAATTCAAGGATAACGGTAAACTAGGAAGAAAGTCAAGTAAATAGAATTATTTTAAATTTTATAGTCTGATCTGATGTGTATTTTTCATAATTAAGTGTTTTAGGTAGGAAGTATAATTTTTGAATTTTAAAATCCTAATTTTTGGTATTTACTATTTATTCATCAATGTACTAGTTATTTGATAAGAAAATAGAGCTTATGTACTAAAAATAAGTTTTACTTGCTGAAAATAATTTTCATGTGTCACTTTACTGCTGAGATGATAATATAGACTTTTCATGCTAGAATTAATTTTTTATCATGCTGAAAATTTTTATTTAACATATTAATATGAATACTTAACATGCTAAATAATCCTCGTACACTAACTTACTGATGAGGTGATAATCATAAGTTTACCATGCTGTTTTTCTAAATTTTATGATAACAAAATAAATTTTTCATGTTGAAAAAAGTTTTTCTACATTTATTTACTAATTATTTGTTGAGAAAATAGGTTTATCATGCTGAAAATAGTTTTTAAATAGCTTTAGCATGCTTAAATTAATTCTAACATGCTAAGATAACCCTGAAATATTGTAAATAATTTTATCTTACTGAAAGTAATTTTTAGCATGTTGAAAATAATTTTATACATTTATTTACTAATTTCTTGATAGGAAAATATGAAAAAATTAGTTTTAAATAAACTTATCATGTTTAAAAATAATTTCCTATCTCAATATGCAGGAGGTACATTTATCATACTAGAAATAATTTTTAACATGCTGAAACTAGTTTTTATACATTACTTTACTAATAACATGATAAAAATAGATTTTTACATGCTGAAAAATAGATTTAAATAACTTTAATATGCTGAAAAATAGTCCTAACAAGCTAAAAATAATTCTAACATGTTGGAATTAATTTTATCATGTTGGAAGTATTTTTAACATGTTGGAAATATTTTTTATGCATTAATTTCCTACTTATTCGATAAGAAAATAGGTTTAATCATGCTAAAAGTAATTTTCATAACTCAATTTCTGATAATATGACAGAAATAAATGTTATCATGCTGATAATAATTTTTGAAACATGAATTTACTTATAAGCATACTTTTATATGCTTCAAATGAGTTTTATACCTAAATTTTCTAGTAATATAGACTTATCATGTTGTAAATAGTATTTAACACACAAAAAATACTTTTATTCTGTAAAAATAATTTTAAATGCTGAATTTAATATTTAATATGCTTAAAGTAATTTTAACATGCTAATGCTTTATAGTTAAGGTGGATTCCAAGTACTATAATCCCACCCCTAGTATTCCGGGTAAAAATTTTATGAACGCGCTAGCTTATGTTAGCGCGATCTTGACGATCGCGCTACCCTCTGGTAGCGCATTCAGGTAAATATATATATTGTTTGAAATTATGTATTTTATGAACACGCTAGCTTATGCTAAAGATCGCGCTACCCTAGGGTAGCGTGTTCTGGTAAATATATATATATATATATATATATATATATATATATATATATATATATATATTGAAATTATGTTTTTGGACCCACTGAGGGTGAGAAAATACTCTGTATGAACGCGCTATGTCGGGCTAGCGCGTTCAGAACGTGCTATTGAGGTATAGCACGTTCTGGACCTGATGAAAAAATGGGAATACCCCTCCAATAAAATGACCATAATTTACTCAATTCATAACGGAATTTAATAAATGAGCTATCAATGGAAAGAGGACAGAAAAACAAACAAGATGACATACTCTAATTAAGATTTAGCCTGAGAGATACATGTTGTGCCCATGTGATTTTGATGATGGTTTTAATGGTGGTTTTAATGATTGGTCTTTGAGGTGAGTTATTCACTGTGAGTCATATTGCTGTGTGAGTCATCATGTTATTATTCACTTTCTGATTATAATACAGTTCTTCATAAGTTCTGATATGGCATTGCATATGGTGCGGACACCAGAGCACTCGATCGGCACGAGTCAGCGAGCCCCGATACCATACGCGGAGCACCACCCGAGCGACAGCAGCTTCCATCTGGCTCGGAGACGGCCTGGAGACTCCCCCTTGAGTCTCCCCGTTTATCATATTTAGTTAGACATTATTTTTGTATAATGTGTGTTTGTTTCATTTTATTCGGTATGTAATTTTTATTGTAAGAGGGGCTTATGTGCAATTTGGACCCCGTGGGCCCCGTGGGCCCCCCAGGCCCCATCCCATTGAGCCACCTCAGCCTAGGGTCCCATGTGGGGTCAGTCAACCTTCCACATGGAGGCTTCTAGAAGGGTGGGCCAAGTGGGGGACAAGTGACTTTGAAAGTCCAAGTTTGGCCACCCACCCCACCTACCATGTCAAGCTTGTTCCCCCCTAGTCAATAGGCTGTCCCCCCCTTATTTTTTTATTGTAATTTTTGTGGAATGATCACATGACATCCCAGCCCTCCATCTCACACCCCTAGATCCAACGGTGGAGGATGGATTAGATGGGTGACCTATATATGCTTGTATTTTCCCATTTTCATGAATTAATGCCATAAGAATTGTGAAAAAGCTTGAAGCTCCAGCCTTGGTGCGCCCCCTCCTCCTCTCCCTCTTCCCCTTGAAGCTGTGAAGGCTTCCTTCTGGTGGTGAGACTCCACCCTATCAGTTCCGGTCGCCGCCGCCGCCGCCACGAGCCGCCACCGCACCGCCATCGCCATCAACGGAGTTCTGCCCGCGCAGTATCACAGAAGCTTCCATGAATTTCTTGTCTCAGCCACGAGCTCAGATAGATCTGGGAATTTTAGTGGATGTTCCAGAGGTGTCAAGGACACCCCACAAATTTTGGTTTGCCATTCAGATCTTGTTTCATATTTTTTGATTTTCTTCCACTCTTCCATTTCGGTTCTGCCAGAGTTCTGTCCAGATTCATCCCCGCCCTGAGTTTTATGTCTTAGGTCCACTTATTGATTTATTGTGGTTCGGCCAATTTTACTGGAGGTTTCACCCATCCACCCCTTCATCTAAATTTTTTCTCAATTTTTGGTTCATCCATTTCATATTTTCTAAAAATCGTTCTCAGTCCCAGCTACAGTTCTATCCCCCTGTTCCCAGATCCGACCACCAGTCACCTCAAAAATCATAGTAAATCACCACCACCTCCAAATAAAATTCCAAAAACTGTCCCAGTTTTGTGGTTTGATTCCCTACAACGTTGAAGAAGAGCTCGAAGTATGATTCCAACGGCAAGTAGGCGGTCAACGGCCATTTACAGGAAACTCATATGATGATCTGATATTTCGGTTACTGTACAACAGGGGCTTGTAAATTCATTAAAGTTCTGATCTGACCAGATCCGTCAGATCTATCTGGGTCTAGATTGAAGCATTTGAAGAGAGCTTTCCAACGATAGCTCATGCGTCCCGATCCGACGTCGGGATTGGTCGCAGCGGCCGTTTTCGCCGGAGCGTGCGCCGGAAAATAGAAATCAAAATCCGTGGGCAGCTAGTTCAACAATTGGGGATCGGGGCCGATCGACCACCGATCGGTGTTCCCGGCCGACCGCCGTTCGTGGAGGCGCGCCACCAGGGGTCCCCATCATAGTGGGTCCCACCCCCGCAGATTCGGAGGACAGCGCCATCTGTGGGTCCCGCGGGCCCGCAGAACCCGCCGTTCGGAAAGCACGAAAACGCGGAGTTCGGCACCGCCGGGCGACATCAAGATGCTGCCCGTCAACCCAATTCGCGTGATTCTTGGGCCCCGCATGTGACCTTTTACCTCCCTGCGTGGAGTGGGTCAAATTATTGTATTGCTGTAATATTGTTTAACCGGGAGTCCGTGATTCGGCCGGGGTTGTCTTCGCCACGCCGGGTGCGTGGAGGTAATGGTCCGAACCTCTTGGCGTTCATTTGCTTAGCTAGTATACGGTCTTTTGCCGCTGCCGAGAGTGAGGTACTAGCCCGTGTGTCCATGTCACCGCTGTGAGAGTGAGAGTGACCCGTCCCGCGACTCGATCTGAGTCCGGAAGTTGAGTCGGACTACCCTTGACCTCCGCCGGTTCCTTAACCGCGCACGGTCCGCGCTTTCCCTCGCTTGGGACGACGAGTGAGCTTCCACTTCTGTTAGTGACGTTTTGCCACTAGGAGCTCGTAGTGTCGGGCTTAGTGTCTCCCTGGTGTGTGCTGCTGGTCGCGTCTTCATGTAGAGTCCGAGGGTGGCACCTAATAGTGTCGTCTCCCGTGTCCGACCCGCATCAGCATATTTGATTATGTTCAGTCATGTTACTGTTGCTCTTAAGACTGCAGTTTGATACTGCAGCGTCGACCCATCGAGCTGCAGCGTCGACGCTGCCAAGGCACTTCAGAGGTAGTAATAAGAAATAATTGATCTGCTGTGTCCACGCTGCTTGGGCAATGCGTTGACGCTTGGTGCCTCTTTAACTTTGCTGCATTTATTCATTGGTCTGGTCTGTGGTGCGTCGACCCCTTGTGCTGATGGGTCGACCCCTCAGTTCATTCATCGGGTGTTCACAAGTCCATACATTGATCTTCACCTGAAGTCCATACATTGGTCCTCTTTCAAAGTCTGTACAGCCACTGGTCTAGAATCTGAGTCTATACATCGTCTTGTGCCTTCAACGTTCAAAGCCTCAAGTATGTACAGCGTTACGTTCTCTTTGGAAAGTCTGTACAGCGTGAAGTCTACACATTGGCACTGTAGCTCGCTTTTGCAAGTCTGTACATTGGAGTCAGTTCACCAAGTCTATACACTGGACTTTGGTTCACCAAGTCTATACATCGTCTTCAGACTTCAAGTCTATACACTCCATGCCCATTCAAGTCTATACATCGGTTTGATTCAAAGTCTGTACAGTGTCCGTTGTCTAGAGTTCTTGAAGTATATATACATTGGACTGTTTCTTTCGAAGTATATACACTACAATGTACATACTTAAACCTTATGACTTCATTCTTGTTGCTGAAGGGAACAGGGTTGACGCTGGGAGCTTAAAGCGTCCACGCATCAGTTGACGAAGCCTTCACGATATCTTCCACTGCGTCAACGCCACAATGGAGCAACGTCGACGCAGCGGCTTAAGAGACGCCAATATACAAGGCAAGACAGGCCTTAATGTACATGTTCGTGCGTCAACGCCATCAACAAGCAGCGTCGATGCAGCGGCAGAAGAGAGGCCAATACACACTTCTGATTTTCATCCTTGCGTCAACGCCACCAACTGGCAGCGTCGACGCAGCAGTTCAAGAAAGGGGCGACTTATCTCTGGCTGTCTTCAACGCGTCAACGCTATCCACAGCAGGGTCGACGCAGTGGGGCAAATTCAAATGTATACAAGCAAAGAGTAGACGCAGTGATGCCAGTGCGTCAACGTGGTCAGTCTCCAGAAATAGTAAGTGTGGTAAATTACTAGAATATTTCGATGCAGTACAAGGAGACCCCAATTATGAAAGGGCACGTGATCCTATAACAAAGGACGTGCCAGCAGTCAGACACGTGGAAGCTGGGGCCTACTACTTCACCACGTGGACCAACCCATTGAAGCTCTCTAGGGCATCTCTGCCCTATCCTCCGGAGCCCCTGTTATTGGTATATAAATCCTTCTTCATCTTCAGAAAAGTATAGCTCACTCCAAGGAAGAAGTGAAGCAAAAGAGGCCATCTGAGAGCAGAAAGAGAACTCGAGAGAGATAGGCCAGAATAGAAGAAGAAGGAAGCAGAAGAAGAAGAAGAAGAAAGAGAAGAGACAGGGAGAGCCTGCGAAAGAGAAGAAAATAGAGAGTGAGAGCAGAAGAGAAAGATTGCGTGAGCTGAGAAGAAGAAAGAAGAGGAAGAGAAGAAGAAGAGGAGAGAGTCTATTAAAGACCTGTTCAGTCTGTTCGTGGATCAAATCCAGAACGACTATTATGTTTCATTTCCAGCTTTTGTTGCTGTGCTTTTTTATGTTTCCTTATTTTCCCTTTTGTTTCTCTGGTTAGCTTTGTACTTCCGATCCTCTGGACTGAGGTCGGGTTTCTCTTGTGGGTTAGGAGAAGGGAGATCTGATCTCCGGTTGCAAGTAGCTGAGAGCTACTTGTGGGTTCCCTCCGGTTTGGAGGAAGGGAGACTTGTCTCCGGTTCTGGGCTTGTGGGTTGCAAGTCCAGGGGTCCCTCCTGGTCTGGAGGAAGAGAGGTCTTCGACCTCTGGTTTCCAAGTGGCTGGGAGTCACTTGGGGTGTCCCTCCGGTTGGGAGGAAGAGGGGAGGTTGTTCCCCTGGTCAAGCTGTGTGGCAGCAACTATTCGCAGACTGAGTCTGCTTGGTTCTAGCATTGGCTAGTGAAGCCTCACTCCGGTTGGGAGTGAGGGGTGGATGTAGGTCTGGAGGACCGAACCACCTTAAAATTATTTATGCAGTGGTTTACCCTTCGTTAGCTCCATATCTTCTACCTCCCATTCACAGGTTGTGCATGCTTGACTAGTTGCATTATCTAGAGAGTTATTTTTGAGCATTATATTCTACTAAGTGTGTTTGGGTTGTTTAGCTCTGCCTTCGTTTCTGGTTGTTCAGGTGGCTGCATTGGTGCAGTCCAACTGTTTGTTCATTTGTTGCCTTATCATTTCATCTTGGAAAGCTCATTAGTCTTTATTCCGCATATCTGAGCTTTAGAGTTTTAATTTGGGCTATATTTTCTAGAGGGATACATTCACCCCCCCTCTGTATCCGAGCTTAGCACCCTAACAGTTGGTATCAGAGCGGTGTTTGCATACAAGGTCCAGCGACCTGCAGATCCGATCTTGCAGTTTTAGGTGCTAATTTATTTTTAGTGCATAAATATTCCTGTTACTTTGAATTTACTCGCTATTTGTTTTCAATGGCTCTTCCACCCGTCTTTAGTGGTTCTGATTTCAGTCAGTGGTACACTGCTTTACATGCTTATGTTAATTCTGCTAATCCTGATCTGTGGAAATTAATTTCACAAGGTCCTCACACCTTACCAACAAAAGTGTCCAAATGGACCGACAGACACAGATCAAAGGATGGAGAAAATCAGAAAGCCTTTAACCTGATGAAAGCAGCTACTGACAGAGCCTTATGGTCTTGTCTTGATAATTACAGCTCAGCAAAGGACATCCTGGATAGGCTGAAGCAATTTCACAGGGTAAATGAGGACAGCTGCATGATGGCTGACAGAAGCAATCAAAGTAGCAGCCAAAATGAAGATGATGATGATGAGGTAAATCTCTTCGAGAATTTTTCTCTTGATGATTGGGAGAATGCATATGCTGAATTGTTAGAGTCACATGAGAGCTTAAGAAAACAGTATAAAAAGTTGAAGAAGGGTACTGGGATAGATAGTTCTAGCTCTCCATGTGAAAACTGTTCAAGTACGAAGCAATTTCATGATGCATGTCTGTCTGATAATCATATGTATAAAAATCAGAATGCAAAACTGAAGAAGGAACTTGAATGTGTTTACTCTAAACTAAACAAGCTAAAATCTGAAGATGACTCTCTCAGAAAACTCTCCAAAGAAGATGAAGAAAAATCAGAGAAACTTAAACAGGAGAACAAATTGCTGATTGAAAAACTTAATGCCATAAAGTTTGTAAACATAGAATTACAGAAAGATCTTGAAAAATAGCAAAAAGATATGAAGGAAATTGAAAATGGAAGAAAGTATGAAGTCAATTCAGAAGATCAGCTTCTAATAAATGAATTGGTTCAGAATGACAAACTTAAGGGAGAAAATGAGAAATTGAAAATGTTGAACTCCACTATGTTTGAGAGACTTCTAGCTTTAGAAAGAGGTAAAAGTGTTTGCGTTGAAGATTCTGATAAACTGAGCAATCTGGAAAATGAAATTGAGAAATATAAAACTGCTAACAAAGTTTTGAATGAAGCTATGAATTACAGTGAGCAAGAGATTGCCAGTTATGAGTTACAAATCGTCTCTTTAGAAAATGAAATCCAAGACTTAAAGAACTCTCTGTCAAAGTTTGTTAGTGGGCAAGATAATCTGAACAAACTGCTGGGAGTAAAAGTCAATTTTCAGAAGGAGGGGTTAGGTTATAATCCTGTAAATAAAAAGAATTTTGAAAATAAAATTCATACATCTTTTGTTGCTAGCTCTACTTCTCACACTTCTCAGAAGTCACCTATTTCTCAGTCTACTGTTCAGAGAACCCAAAAATAAACTGAAAAGTTGAAAAAGGTTGATGGATCCAAGCTGAAAATTATTTTCATTAAAACTTCTGAACAGGAAAAGCCTCCTACCTCATCTCCACATCAGTACAAGGCTAAGAAAATAGGAAAACATGATAAAAATCAGAAAAGGACTGTGAATCAGAAAATAAATGAAAAGGGTTCATCAGTGCATATTGATCACAGTACTCACACACACTCACATGCATCTAGAAGGAAAATGTCATGCCACTACTGTCATAGATTTGGACATTTAATGCATGAGTGTAAATTGATGGAGAAGGATGACATGAGGGCCTAGATAATGAATGCTAAGAAACTTCATGATAAAAAGTCTTCATTCCAGAAAAAGAAAATTGAATGTCTACAATGTGGCAAATTAGGACACTCAATTGCTCATTGCTGGTTTGCTAGTGGTAAGAAAACCTTTTATTCATATCATGCTAAATTCCCTGCAAACCAACATGTTTTTAATAAAAACAAATCTGTTTCAATGAACCAGCATATCATCTGTTTTAACTGCAACAAAATTGGTCACAAGACCTCTGAATGCTGGTCAGGCTCCTTTAAAAGAAATTCTCTCAAAT
Organism: Amorphophallus konjac; assembly: GCA_022559845.1. Classification (NCBI taxonomy): domain Eukaryota; kingdom Viridiplantae; phylum Streptophyta; class Magnoliopsida; order Alismatales; family Araceae; genus Amorphophallus; species Amorphophallus konjac. The sequence goes on from JAHNEJ010001893.1 coordinate 63,709, forward strand.
GCTCTCACTGTGGAAAGCATGGCCACAGGGTAATTGATTGTTGGCATGCTCAGGGTAGAAAATTCAATTCTAAAACTGTTAAATTCCCTGCCATTAATAGAAAGTCTCATGCATGCTATCACTGTGGGAAGACAGGCCATAGAGCTGCTGAATGTTGGCTGGCCGGTCTTGGTAAACAGAATTTCTATTCTGTTAACAGAAAGTTTCATACATATGCACATAGAGTTCATGCAAATAAAAATGTGCATAAATCAAATCTAAAATATGGTGCATGGTATCATTATAGTAAACAGAACTCTCTCTTTGTCAATGAACTTCATGACAACAGTAATGTGCATAAGAGGAATTTGAAATCTGCTAATTCATGCCATTGCTGTGGACAAATTGGTCATTCAATGTATAATTGCTATTTGATGAATTCTGATGACCTTCATGCACGAAAATTGTTGAGAAAACCTGCTAGGAGTAATACTGTCATGTCAGGACCCAAGACTTCTTGGGTACCTGTTTGTGCAAAATAACATTGCTATGCAGGTGTGCCTTGGGACTGAAATAAAAGGGGTAATAAACCAAGGCACTCAAGAATGAAAACCCCTTCCTGAATCTTTCAGGTAAATTTCTTGCACTTCCTGTTTTTAGTTCTACTGCATGACATACTAAATCTATTTTTGCATCTTCATTCTTCATCTGCATTGTCTGAATTGATGCCTCTGAACTCTCCTCATCTGAAGTGCATATATGTGATTTGCATGTATAGTACATTGAAAAATCTGAACTGCATTTGAATGCTATTTGAAAACTGTCTGTTGCATAGTTCACTGAAAATCTGATTTATACATAGGACTACACATTGAATTATCATGATTGACCACTATGGTATGTAAATGGTAAGCTACCAAAAGACAGGGAAATATGTCTGGAGGTTCCTACTATGTGTGAGGTGGTCGTTTAGACCAAGTGCTCCGCCTAGTACCATGGGTCTTTTTGCTTGATAGGGCAGTCTGAATGTGCATGAATCAAAATCATATGTTTAGTGTCTCATGGCAAACATTGCATGTCTACAGGGGGAGTTAATTGCATATCTTTGCATAGCATTCAGTGTTGAGTCTTTGCATGCATGTAGTTAATTGCATTGCATTTCATGAAAAATGCCAAAAAGATTGTCTGAATGCATAGTGTTAGGGGGAGTCAATGCATCGCATATAGGTTGTCAAATGCATACTCTTGTGAGAATTCATTGCATACCCTTCATCATTGATCTTAGTTGACAAACCTTGATAATATCAGAAATCATTGAGCCTCGAAATCTCTCCTATCAATTGGCATCATTTGGCTTCAGAATTCCATCAGTCCTTCATGAAGATTTCAATGGGACTATCTCGATCATAAATCTGAAAACTCTTAAACTAGAAATCTTCTATTATACATTTTTATGAATGACTGAAATAACTCATGTGGTTTAAGTTTAATGTATTCAATGAGTTTGGCTTTAAAATCTCTTAAAAATATCTGAAGCATGTTTAATAAACCTTAACCATCTGTTTCATGCTGTGTCTTGTAAAATCATCTGAAATCTGCATTATTGAATACATGACTTTATTTGGTTAAGTACATGAAATTGTTATTGATTTGAAGCAAATGAATTTTTCTGAAATATCTAAAGGGTATTTTCTGTCAGAGCAATGACCTTGGTCACTGAGAAACACATGTCCAAAGGACTGTGTCATGAGGTACCATAGTTAACTCTGATTAAGAATAATTAAAATTCAGGCAGAGCAATGGCATGCACACTGAGAAATACAACTCACTCATCAAGAAATGATTTGCAATGTGTCATGATGTGTAAATGCTATCTCTGTTCATATAAAGCATAACAGTTAGTCACACTAAGTGCTTAGGCATATTGGCCTCTAATCAAGGTATATCCTCTAGTTACAAAGTATGCACTGAACTAGAGTGCTCGTAAAACTTGTAGCATGAAAAATTGTTGAACGAATTGAAATATCTGAATATTGATGCTAAAATCAAATTGCTACAACCCTAGACAAAATCATATGACTTCATAATTACTTGATCTCAATACTAATGCATGTAATTCTGAAAGAAGTCAATAAATTTGATTGTGTAAGAGAAAGGGAGATTAATCAAGATAATTATGAGGGCTTGGTTCATTTTTATTAAACCATGATTTTAGATATCAATACAGAATTTTATTGATAAACTCTGCATACATCATGTTTCAACCATGCTGATCAATAAAATTCATTCATAAGCCCTTATAATGGAAGACTTTGAAATATTCTGATTTGGATTTATGAGAATGACATTTCCTTGAAAATCTGATTGAATTACTTCTGTTTGAAGCTTATCTGAAATTCTTCTACTCACTGTCCTTGTTTCATTGAACTGACTATCATTGAATGCCTCTGTGGTCTTCTTATCAACCATATCAATTGGAAGTCATGCAACTTGCATATCAATTGGCATCTATTCAGGGGGAGTTTCCATGTCATATGCATCATGCTGCATAGAAACTCTTAAAGGGGGAGAATAGTGATCTTGCATTTTGTAATCTCCATCTGCATCTGCTTTCTTACCTTCCCATGGTTCATCTTGACTATATCAAAGGGGGAGATTTTTTCCAAAGGGGGAGATTATTTTTTCAATTATAGCATGCTGGTTGCTTTAATTTCTCAAACTATTTTCTTTTTGATGAAGTTAAAGGGGGAGAATAGTTTGAGTCATCAGATTGACTCACTGTGTAGTGTTGCCATCATCAAAAAGGGAGAGATTATTGTGCCCATGTGGTTTTGATGATGGTTTTAATGATTGGTCTTTGAGGTGAGTTATTCACTGTGAGTCATCTTGCTGTGTGAGTCATCATGTTATTATTCACTTTCTGACCATAATACAGTTCTTCATAAGTTCTGATATGGCATTGCATATTTGATTATGTTCAGTCATGTTACTGTTGCTCTTAAGACTGCAGTTTGATACTACAGCATCGACCCATCGAGCTGCAGCGTCGACGCTGCCAAGGCACTTCAGAGGTAGCAGTAAGAAATAATTGATCTGCTACGTTCACGCTGCTTGGGCAATGCGTTGACGCTTGGTGCCTCTTTAACTTTGCTGCATTTATTCATTGATCTGGTCTATGGTGCGTCGACCCCTTGTGCTGATGGGTCGACCCCTCAGTTCATTCATCGGGTGTTCACAAGTCCATACATTGATCTTCACCTGAAGTCCATACATTGGTCCTCTTTCAAAGTCTGTACAGCCACTGGTCTAGAATCTGAGTCTGTACATCGTCTTGTGCCTTCAACGTTCAAAGCCTCAAGTCTGTACAGCGTTACGTTCTCTTTGGAAATTCTGTACAGCGTGAAGTCTACACATTGGCACTGTAGCTCGCTTTTGCAAGTCTATACATTGGAGTCAGTTCACCAAGTCTATACACTGGACTTTGGTTCACCAAGACTATACATCGTCTTCAGACTTCAAGTCTATACACTCCATGCCCATTCAAGTCTATACATCGGTTTGATTCAAAGTCTGTACAGTGTCCGTTGTCTAGAGTTCTTGAAGTATATATACATTGGACTGTTTCTTTCGAAGTATATACACTACAATGTACATACTTAAACCTTATGACTTCATTCTTGTTGCTGAAGGGAACAGGGTTGACGCTGGGAGCTTAAAGCGTCCACGCATCAGTTGACGAAGTCTTCACGATATCTTCCACTGCGTCAACGCCACAATGGAGCAACGTCGACGCAGTAGCTTAAGAGACGCCAATATACAAGGCAAGACAGGCCTTAATGTACATGTTCATGCGTCAACGCCATCAACAAGCAGCGTCGACGCAGCGACAGAAGAGAGGCCAATACACACTTCTGATTTTCATCCGTGCGTCAACGCCACCAACTGGCAACGTCGACGCAGCAGTTCAAGAAAGGGGCGACTTATCTCTGGCTGTCTTCAACGCGTCAACGCTATCCACAGCAGGGTCGACGCAGTGGGGCAAATTCAAATGTATACAAGCAAAGAGTAGACGCAGTGATGCCAGTGCGTCAACGTGGTCAGTCTCTAGAAATAGTAAGTGTGGTAAATTACTAGAATATTTCGATGTAGTACAAGGAGACCCCAATTATGAAAGGGCACGTGATCCTATAACAAAGGACGTGCCAGCAGTCAGACACATGGAAGCTGGGGCCTGCTACTTTACCACGTGGACCAACCCATCGAAGCTCTCTAGGGCATCTCTGCCCTATCCTCTGGAGCCCCTGTTATTGGTATATAAATCCTTCTTCATCTTCAGAAAAGTATAGCTCACTCCAAGGAAGAAGTGAAGCAAAAGAGGCCATCTGAGAGCAGAAAGAGAACTCGAGAGAGATAGGCCAGAATAGAAGAAGAAGGAAGCAGAAGAAGAAGAAGAAAGAGAAGAGACAGGGAGAGCCTGCAAAAGAGAAGAAAATAGAGAGTGAGAGCAGAAGAGAAAGATTGCGTGAGCTGAGAAGAAGAAAGAAGAGGAAGAGAAGAAGAAGAGGAGAGAGTCTATTGAAGACCTGTTCAGTCTGTTCGTGGATCAAATCCAGAATGACTATTGTGTTTCATTTCCAGCTTTTGTTGCTGTGCTTTTTTATGTTTCCTTATTTTCCCTTTTGTTTCTCTGGTTAGCTTTGTACTTTCGATCCTCTGGACTAAGGTCGGGTTTCTCCTGTGGGTCAGGAGAAGGGAGATCTGATCTCCGGTTGCAAGTAGCTGAGAGCTACTTGTGGGTTCCCTCCGGTTTGGAGGAAGGGAGACTTGTCTCCGGTTCTGGGCTTGTGGGTTGCAAGTCCAGGGGTCCCTCCTGGTCTGGAGGAAGAGAGGTCTTCGACCTCTGATTTCTAAGTGGCTGGGAGTCACTTGGGGTGTCCCTCCGGTTGGGAGGAAGAGGGGAGGTTGTTCCCCTGGTCAAGCTGTGTGGCAGCAATTGTTCGCAGACTGAGTCTGCTTGGTTCTAGCATTGGCTAGTGAAGCCTCACTCCGGTTGGGAGTGAGGGGTGGATGTAGGTCTGGAGGATCGAACCACCTTAAAATTATTTGTGCAGTGATTTGCCTTGCGTTAGCTCCATATCTTCTACCTCCCATTCACAGGTTGTGCATGCTTGGCTAGTTGCATTATCTAGAGAGTTATTTTTTAGCATTATATTCTGCTAAGTGTGTTTGGGTTGTTTAGCTCTGCCTTCGTTTCTGGTTGTTCAGGTGGCAGCATTGGTGTAGTCCAACTGTTTGTTCATTTGTTGCCTTATCATTTCATCTTGGAAAGCTCATTAGTCTTTATTCCGCATATCTGAGCTTTAGAGTTTTAATTTGGGCTATATTTTCTAGAGGGATACATTCACCCCCCCTCTGTATCCGGGCCTAGCACCCTAACAATACATACTTTTGGTGGATCTAATGAGAGGTAAGAAAAACGCCCAAATAATATGAAACCCTTTGATTTCTCCTAAATCCTCCTTCAAATCTCCTTCAATCTCCGCAGCAGCATAGCCTAGACCTCCAAGGATGATTTGAGGGTCGCATGGGGCTCTATTTATAGCCAAAACTTGGCCAAATTTGTCAAGATTCCTTGCCTAACAATGCCAAACTTTCCAACTCCGAATTGGTAGAAATTTCCAATTTTTCTTCTTAATCTAGCCTTCATTTGGTGTGAAACCAATGTAAAAACGGCTGGTCCAAGGTGGGCTGTTAGGTAAGGGTTGAATCTTGAGTCAATCTTCTAGAAATGGGGTTATTATAATCCTTTTCATAAGGCATTTAACATGTGTTACGAATTTAAGGTCTAATTATCATTTATTAATCCTTGAACCACTAATCCAGCCCATTATGGATTATCCAATGGGCCAATTGTAATTCTAATCCATCATATGGACTTTTATTGGGCTTGCAATGATTTATCTAAAGGTTAAAGCATTTATTTTTCAATTTACCTTAAGTAAATTCAAGTAAATTCACTATTCTAGTTTAGAAAAATGTAATTTAATTATTTCATGAAAAAATTATTGTATAATTCGTTTGAAAAAAAATTATTTCTCATTTTAATTTATCGGGTTTCTACAGCACTAGACTGGGTCAGCCCTAGTGCTGGGCTGCTCAACTTCCCTTCTATTCTTTCTCACAGATTTGCATGAATGCTCAAGGGGCGTGGCTCTCTTCAACGGTAGCAGCAACTTCTTCAATAGAAGCTTCATGTAGATATAGAAGAGCTAGTGGAAAATTTCCCTCCAAGAAATCTATAGCTTGATTGGCTGGAGTAATTTAAGGTTCTTTTGAAACAAACCTCTTCCTTGATTAGTCTAGCATAGGTAGAAGAGCAGAGCTACAGCAATCTTCCCTTCATTTGATTTGCTAAATGGGAGATTATGGTGGAAAGATTTTCCCTCTAGAAAATTCGTATTTGATTGGCTGGAATTAAAGAGGCTTGATTGACCACTGACCTCTTTATCATTGGTCCACCATATGTCCATACTTCAATCTGATTGGCCCATAAAAAAGTGGAGATTTCTTGGTCTTGATATGTTGGAGTAGCCATGATGCTTCTTGGTTAAGGAGCTCCACCAAAACTGTATTTTGATAATCCATTATGAAGTAGACTTCTCATGTGTATTTCTCTGATTGGTCCATGGCAGCAGAAAAACCCAAAACAATGTTCCCTCCAAGAATATAAATATATGCTGGTCAGCAAGAAGCGGAGTAGGAGCACACAAATTTCCCTCCAAGGATCTTCCATTTGATTTGTTGGAGAAGAAATGATGGTCTTGATCCTAGAGCTCTTCCAGATCTACTTCATGATTGGCCCCAGCACAAAAGAGGATAGTCCTCTGTCCCATGTACCTTTTCTTGGACTGGAATCCCATTAGTTGACTGCATAAAGTAGAGTACCATGAAAAGAGATTTTACCCAAATATGATACCCGGCTGACCTGCCTCCAAAAGGTTGTTCTGGTACTATAATGATGATAGGGACAGTGGTCAGTCCTAGGAGCCTCCTCCAAACCTCAAAAGAAGTGTTTTTGGATGTTTGTGGTTCCTATTTTTGTTCCTGGATGATCTGACGCGTTTGACAGAAATAGCCTAAGAAGCTTCTGGAAAACAGCATGAGGTCGACGCAGCCTTGGAGAACGGTGTTTACAACGACTTCTAGGAGGAGCCTAAGGTCAACCTCCTGTAAAGGTAGTGTCGACATGCCCTGAAGAGATAATGCGTAGAACGGGTACTGGAAGATAGTCTGAGGTTGACCTACTGATGAGGTGAGGTCGACCTATCCTTAAGAAACTACTCGTATAACTGGTTCTGGAACACGCCCGAGGTCGAGCTGCTGATGAAGTGAGGTCGACGCAGCTTTGAACAAATTAAACTTTGTTTCTTGATTCAAAGCTCTTTTGCCTTTGATGTTCTGCCCAATCCTTTTCATCTTCATTTCAATATGAGGAGACCCCTTTTTACCTTAGACTGAACATGTACAAAGCTTTTCATTTGAACTGCCATTTCTGTTGCTGATCTTGATGTTGCTTGCCGTTGCTCCCCAAGTCAACTGGGCTGAGTGCCTTGGTCTGACAATGTCACTCTTTAATCCTGAGGTCTTTACATAAGAGAGTCTTTTCATGATGAGCATAGCCTGGGAGCATCAAATGCATTATCATGAACAATAAGGTAGTTGAATCAATATTATAATGAGTCATACACAGACATCATCAAAATCATAGAATCATGTGTGTACACCACACATACACCACATATTTCTCTTTTTTTTCTTTTCTTGTTCGCTTACGCTGCTGATGTTGCTGCTACACTATTGTCGTTGCTGTTGGCATGGCTGTTGTTGTTGCCGTTGCTTCTTCGCACGGCTGCAGCGGAGTAGGGGCGCAAAGATAGGTGTTTGCCGTTGGCGGACGTGGTGGCCTCTCCGGTCGAAGGCAGTGGCACTCGCGTCGTTGTCCATGCAGGAGGGATGGACGTCCCAGGCTGTGTGGGAAGTTAGCAGCATGTCAACGAGTAATAACTGCTTGGGGGGTAGAGAATTGCAAACGGGCGAGTCAACCCGTGCATTTTTTTCTTCCTATTTCTTTTTTAATTTTTTTTAAATTCTTTCTCTTCTTTTTTCTTTTGCCCCCCCCCTTTCATTCCTTCTATTGCTCATCTGCCCCTCTCCGCTTTATCTCCTTTTCTTTATCGCCAACAAATGCCCCCCACCCGCAGGTGTCACGAACGAAGGACGAAGGAGTGGGGCCTGCGGGTGCAGCTTCTTGCTCAACATGCGGTCGAAATCAGAGCAGAACATCTTCGGCTATAAACGAACGGTCTTGGCCGCGGACTATATCGACTGGCCCCGACCAAGAGTCAGGCGCCAATCAAGATGATATCGTCGATATTGGGTCTATACCGACGCAAGGGTATCTAGTTTATCTGGTTTAGATAGAAGGTCTAAGCCATTGGGTTGTATTGGTCATCACGGTGGGACAGATGGGTTGGTCCTATCTGGGAGACCGGTGCCAACCCGAGTGGTATCATCAGCATTGGGTTCATGCCGACGCAAGGAATTGGGCTTATCTGGCTTAGACGAAAGGCCTAAGCCATTGAGTTGTATCAGTTATCGTGGTTGGGTAATAGATTGGCCCGATGGGGAACTAGGCACCAAACGGGGTGGTATCGTCAACATTGGGTTTATCTGACTTAGAGGAAAGGTCTAGGCCATGCCCCACAGCCAAGACCTCCAAAGGCCATGGGCACCGAGTTAAGTGATTCATCAGTACTGGGATTGCACCGACGCAAGGAGTTCAAGCATCTCCGACTAAGAAGGAAGGTCTAGGTCGTACCCCTCGACAAAGACCCTGGAAGGCCATGGGCGTTGAGTTAAGTGGTATCATAGGTACTGGGATTGCACCAACGTAAGAAGTTCGGGTTTCTCCTACTTAGACGGAAGGCCTAGGTCGTACCCATCGAATAAGACCCCGGAAGGCCATGGGAGCCGAGTTAAGTGGTATCATCGATACTGTGATTGCACTGACTCAAGAAGTTTGGGTTTCTCCGACTTAGATGGAAGGTCTAGTTCGTACCCCTCCGCTAAGACCCCGGAAGGCCATGGGCACCAAGTTATGTGGTATCATCGGTACTGGATTGCACCGACGCAAGGAGATCGGGTTTCTCCGACTTAGACGGAAGGTCTAGGTCATGCCCCTCGGCTAAGACCTCGAAGGGTCATGGGCGCTGAGTTAAGTGGTTGGATATCTATCGGTTGGAATGCCGACGGTTGAATATCTATCAGACCGGATGCCGATGGTCGAATATCTTTGAATATCAGGAGTATCTTGGAATATCTGTAATATCTTGGAATATCTTTGAATATCTGTTGGCCTAGAAACCGACAGTTGAATATCTTCTCCTTTTTGTCGATCATCATTTTCTTCACCCTTTCATCTTCTTCATCATTTTTATCATCCTATTCATTGCCATAATCATTCATCATTGTTTATTATCATCATCTTTTATCATCAGCATGTTATCATTTTTATCATTATTTCTTATTATTTATCATTTTTATCATCGTCATTCATTCTTTTTATCATTTATCATTTTCATCATCATCATTTTTTTTATATCATCATCATCATTCATCATTTTTTTAATTCACCATTTTTATCTGAGCATGCAGGCACTCATTGATAGCAGGCATGGCATAAATATACATAGGACAGCTCCCCTCTATTAGGGATAGGATAAGAAGGGCGCCCCTGATTCACAGACCGAGTGTAGCCCACGAAGCACAACTAAAGGACATGTGCATTAGTCGAATGGACATCGCATAGCCTATGCGCATAGTTTAAATCACACTTTATACCCAAGATAATTTCTCTATGATGCGAAAGTGCAGGTATATGAGCAATGAACCCTAAACATAGGGATAAGCAGACATTCTAAGTAACACTAAAGGATTACTCTATTGCCTACATATACATTTCAAGTTATCGACTTTCGGTAGCTTCACACAGCCCCCTTGTTTATTTGAAATCGGGACTGGAGCGTTTGGCACGAGTTTCCTCATGTATATCAATGGGGATTTCCAACTACTAGGATTCATTCTTATTACAATTTTATTATGGAATTTGCTCCACCATTTCGTACGAGTCTCCTCATTTGTGGTGCGGACACCGGAGCGAGCGAATAGCACGCGTCGGCGAACCGACGGTACCACACGCGGAGCACCAGTTGGACTACATCGGCTTCGATCTCAAATGGGGATAATTTGGCTTCAATTTGGATACTTTTTGCATGAACATTGGGCTTGTAATTGTCTTTATAGTTGTGTTTTCATATTGGGCTGCTTGTAAGGCCCTTAAATGGCCAAACTTGGCCCATTCAAGGCCCAAGAAGGGGGGCGCCCCCTATTTTGTTGTATTAGGCTAGAATTTTTGTTTTCTTTTCTTCCATTCTCCATTTACCACATGGGATATTATAATGTCTGCTGGTCAAGGGGAAATGGCTGCCACCTACCCCCCTTTAATAGAATTTCAAAGTTAGGTGAGTTTATGTCACCTTGTTCCCCCCCTCTCTCCCATCAATGTCAAGGGGGCGCACCCCTCTCCCCCTCCCCTTGGTTCCTTTGAACCATTCAGCCCCTCCCCCTTGCTAAACTCTATATAAAGCCTTGTATGATGTTATGTTATAAGTTAATGAAGTTTTGTTGAGTGAAGTTTGCATTAAGAGTGTGACTCTCTTCCTTTCCTTCTTGGGTGTGAAGCCCTTGTTCAGTCCTGTGACGGGACAGAAGTAGGGCGTATGACTCACCCCCAAATCTCCCACATCCTATTACCATCTACTTCCAAAAAAATATCTTGATACTTCTATGAGTTAGGAAGAATTGAGAGGTCGTTTCGTGTCGATCGGAGTTCAGGATCGCCGGTGGTGATTTTTCTCGTGACGGCATGCGGATCTGCCCCAACCAGCTGCCCATAATTGAAGTTTCCTGCTTATTAATTTCTAAAGATCGCCTCTCAAGTCTTCTGGAGCTGATTCTTGGAGTGTTCGAAGTATTTTGAGTTTTCTTCACGTTGCCGCTGGTCTCGTCTCGATCCGAGACCCGTGCTGCTCGTGGCGGTGATTCTCGTGGGATCGCGCAAGCTGACCTGAGCAGATCCGGCTCAGATCCAGAGTCAACTTCCAGAGCCTGCCCTGCCTCTTCCTGTCGAGATCTGAGTGAACCCTGTGAACTACGTCTTCCTCCGGACGTCGAAATGATCTCCCACAAACGGCGCCTTGATCCGACATCGGAAACTAATTTTCCATCAATTACTCGTGTTTCTGTGCAGTTTTGTGAGCACAGAACCAGAAGCTGAATCAAGTCGCTGCTGCGCCCAGATCTGAGAGGATCTGCTCACTCCCTTCCGAGTGGATGAACTACATCCAGTCTCCGTCGTTCTACAACAAACGGCGCTCCGATCGGCATCGGATCTGGCCGAACCGGCCTCCGCAAGTTCTCAGCGCAGGGTGACCAGCGCAGACAGAACCGGGTCGGCTTCCCATCGGCGTACCCGAGCGGCTCCGGCACGCGTCCCTCGCCTCCTGCGAGTGTGGCCGGTCAACCCGGGTTCCAGCAACCCCACATTTAGCCATTATAGCCCTATACCTCCCTGCGTGGAGTGGGTATTAAGTTCTGGAGTTGTAATTGTAACAATCGTGTGTATTGGGGTTGTTCGGATTCAGCCGGGAGTTCTTCCCCACGCCTAGGCGTGGAGGTACGCGCTTCGATTCCTTTCTCACTTGCTGATTTAGTATATTGTCTATCATGCTGCGTTTGTGAGATTAGGGCCGTTAGCTAGCTGTAAATCACCGTGAGTGTGAGTTGTGAGCGCCCGTTCCTTAGCTCCAGTCGAGCACCGAGCTCGGATTGCACCACCCTAGGCGACAGTGGTTCCTTAACCGCTGCGATCCCCATGTTTCCCTCGCAAGGGACGATCGTCGGGCTAGCTAGAGTGCTGTTGAGAGATGTCTCCACCCGGAGAATACCACGGTGGTCAGCCGCCCTGCTTGCCTTTAGCGTGTTAGTGCTGGCCGCACTTCGAGTCCGTCGTACGTCTTAGCCCGGTCGTCATCCGTCCCGCATCAAATTGGTATCAGAGCGACGTTCTAGCCTAGGGTCATCTAAGTCTAAGGTTGCATTTGCATTCCTCTACTCGGTATATCAAAAGGTGTGACACGAACGTTAGGCTACGCCTATCGGGAAGACCGCATACTTGCGCGAGTGATCTTCGGATCGATTATCTCCGCCTAGTACCGAATAGTGGGTTCAGTCTAGGTTCCTAGTTAGTGCATTCCAATCTTCGTGTCTTTGCATGCCCACCCGGCGTGGTACCCAAAACCATCGCCCCACATCTATGGCTCACCCTCGCGATGCCGCCTCGGGAGACTTCCACTAGTTACAGGAGGCAATGTTAGCCATTATGGCTCGGATGGACCGGTCCGAAGCCACCTTTTGGACCTTCACCGAAACCATGGATGGTCGCCTACGAGCCATGGAGGAACGCATGGAGACCTCCGATAGGTCTGTCCAAGATCTAGTTAGACGGCTAGAGAGAATGTCAAACGGGGACCCCTGGAGAGGTTCAGGGCCCACCCGCACCTCCTCTCACGGTGGCCCAAGTCCAACCCGCTCCCGTGGCCCAAAATCAGCCCGCACCCGCTCCTCAACCTGCCCGTCGCCCGGCCATCGAACCACAACCTCGTGACCTTGGTCTAGAAGACTATGGGTCCGATAATGCATTTGGGGGAAATGGCCGACGCCGTCATGGCTTCCATGGCTTCCATCAGCCAAGAGAGGAGGAGGATGATCGAGTGCTTAGGACCGTGCGAGAAGACCCTCCCACTTTCAACGGGTCTTTAGATCCAAAGGTCTATCTCGATTGGGAGGCCGACATGGACCGGTACTTCGAGTGGTTCGAAATGACGGACCTCCGGAGGGTCAGGTTCGCCAAAATGAAGTTGTTAGGGCAGGCGCAAACTTATTGGCGCAATGTGGAGAGCTTGCTCTATCAGCGTCGAGAGCCCCCGGTAGAGTCTTGGGATGAAATGAAGGAAAGGCTTAGAACTAAGTATCTTCCCACCTCGTACCGTCAACGGCTCATTGACCGGTGGCAAACTCTCACCCAAGGTGATAGGTCTGTGTCCGAGTACATCACCGAGTTTGATGAATATTTTTTGTGATGTGACATCTTAGAAGAGAGCACGATGCCTATTTCCTGCTTCCGTCGTGGTCTGCGGCCCCACTATCAGTACGAGCTCTTTCGCCGCAATGTGACCACCCTAGAGGCCGCCTATCAAGTTGCTCTTGAATTAGAGCAGTTTGAGTCAGATTTTACTCCCGACCAACGACCGGGGTCCTTCCATCAGCGTGGGTCCGACACTCGGACCACACCTAGTTCCTATAGCCGATTTCCGATGGTTTGTCCTCCGGAACCCGCTCGCCAGGACCCCTTTGCTCTCAGGCCTCGGCATCCCCCTCCAAGGGACCCTCCCCATCCAAGGGAACCTCCCCCTCACCCACAAGCACCCATCCCCACCCCACAACCCCAGCAGCCCACATTGCCTACCCGACCTCAGCTCCCATCACCCCCGGTCCGGCGAGAAGACAAGGGAAAGGGACCGATGACCGGTAGAACATCTTCTAGCACATGGCCACGTGACCAGTGCTATAGGTGTGGTGGGATTGGTCACTTTGCAGCCAAGTGTCCCACTCGGGAGTCCTTGGCTATTTCGGACACCTCAGTCCGCGACCCCACACCGAGCTAGTGGAGGTCACCTATGTGGCAGACCCCGAACTCGAGCAGGAGTACTTTGATCAGCTTTTGGAAGAGTCTGCTGCGGACCCAGGTACCCAGGGTGATGTGCACTTGGGAGTGATCCTTCCGAACCTCTGAACCCCCATGTAGAAGTCAGTAGGTTCATGTTATATTTCTAAGAGTCTCCAGCTTTTGGTTGCATTGTTTGTTTGGTGTGTATGTATGTCTAAGTTCATGTGTGTGTGTTTGTTTGTCTCTCCAGTTTGTTTCCTTTTATACATATGGTTTGCATAAGTCGTGTCCCAATCAAAGGCCAGCCATGCACGTATAAGGAATTAGCTGGTGCATGCTACACGTCCGTGAGTTCAAAAGGGAGAGTACGTCATGATCAGGGTCATACCTGAACGGTTTCCTCTTGGGGGCCATAAAGCAACTCTAGACCCGCGATACCCGCCCTTCCTGAGTCACGAAACAAGTGGGTTCAAATGCATACGTTATTGAACTATCGGATGACTATGGTGACAGTTCGAAGTTCCATGTTTCTGATTTGGTAGCATATTGGAACCCGCGGTGATCCGTAGTGAGTTTCGAGCCTTATCCTTCTATTGTGAGTGACACACTACCCGAGAGTCCACCTCTTCCAGCCTCAACGCACGCATATAGATTTTATACTGGATGAGCAGGTGATCACCACCAGGAACGGAGTCTACCTACACGTCATAATGCGTTGGCGAGGATGCCCCACGATGAACAACGCCTCGATCACATGCGAAGAGTTCAAGCCTCGGGACCCATACTCGACGGGGTCGAGTTCCTCCCCCCGGGGAGAATTGGTGCGGACACCGGAGCGAGCGAATAGCACGCGTCGGCGAACCGACGGTACCACACGCGGAGCACCAATTGGACTACATCGGCTTCCATCTCAAATGGGGATAATTTGGCTTCAATTTGGATACTTTTTGCATGAACATTGGGCTTGTAATGGTCTTTATAGTTGTGTTTTTGGGCTGCTTGTAAGGCCCTTAAATGGCCAAACTTGGCCCATTCAAGGCCCAAGAAGAGGGGCGCCCCCTATTTTGTTGTATTAGGCTAGAGTTTTTGTTTTCTTTTCTTCCATTCTCCATTTACCACATGGGACATTATAATGGCTGCTGGTCAAGGGGAAATGGCTGCCACCTACCCCCCCCTTTAATAGAATTTCAAAGTTAGGTGAGTTTATGTCACCTTGTTCCCCCCCCCTCTCTCCCATCAATGTCAAGGGGGCGCACCCCTCTCCCCCTCCCCTTGGTTCCTTCGAACCATTCAGCCCCTCCCCCTTGCTAAACTCTATATAAAGCCTTGTATGATGTTATGTTAGAAGTTAATGAAGTTTTGTTGAGTGAAGTTTGCATTAAGAGTATGACTCTCTTACTTTCCTTCTTGGGTGTGAAGCCCTTGTTCAGTCCTGTGATGGGACAGATGTAGGGCGTGTGACTCACCCCCGTATCTCCCCCATCCCCTTACCATCTACTTCCACCAACTTATCCTTGATACTTCTATGAGTTAGAAATAATTGAGAGGTGGTTTCGTATCGATCGGAGTTCGTGATCGCCGGTGGTGATTTTTCTCGTGATGGCGTGCGGATCTGCCCCAACCAGCTGCCCAGATCTGAAGTTTCCTACTTATTATATTATCCAGATCGCCTCTGAAGTCTTATGGAGCTGATTCTTGGAGTGTTCGAAGGATTTTTAGTCCTCTTCGCGTTTCCACTGGTCTCGTCTCGATCTGAGACTCGTGCTGTTCGTGGCAGCGATTCTTGTGGGATCGCGCAAGCTGACCTGAGCAGATCCGGCTCAGATCCAGAGTCAACTTTTAGAGCCCGCCCCACCACTTCCGCTCAAGATCTGAGCGAGCCCTTTGAACTACATCTTTCTCTGGACGTCGGCAATGATCTCCCACAAACGGCGCCTCGATCCGACTTCGGAAACTAATTTTCCATCAATTACTCGTGTTTCTGTGCAGTTCTGTGAGCATAGAATTAGAAGCTGAATCAAGTCGCTGCTGCGCCAAGATCTGAAAGGATCTGCTCACGCCCTTGAGAGTGGACGAACTACATCCAGTCACCGTCGTTCTCCAATAAACAGCGCTCCGATCGGGCATCGGATCTGGCCGTACCGGCCTCCGCAAGTTCGCTGCGCATGGTGACCAGCGCGGACAGAACCGGGTCGGCTTCCCATCGGCGTACCCGAGCGGCTCCGGCACGCGTCCCTCGCCTCCTGCGAGTGTGGCCCGTCAACCCGGGTTCCAGTAACCCCACATTTAGCCATTGTATCCCTATACCTCCCTACGTGGAGTGGGTATTAAGTTCTGGAGTTGTAATTGTAACAATCGTGTGTATTGGGGTTGTTCGGATTCGGCCGGGAGTTCTTCCCCACGCCTAGGCGTAGAGGTACGCGCTTCGATTCCTTTCTCACTTGCTGATTTAGTATATTGTCTATCATGCTGCGTTTGTGAGATTAGGGCCGTTAGCTAGCTACAAATCACCGTGAGTGTGAGTTGTGCGCGCCTGTTCCTTAGCTCCAGTCGAGCACCGAGCTCAGACTGCACCACCCTAGGCGACAGTGGTTCCTTAACCGCTGCGATCCCCACGTTTCCCTCGCAAGGGACGATCGTCGGGCTAGCTAGAGTGCTGTTGAGAGACGTCTCCACCTGGAGATTACCACGGTGGTCAGCCGCCCGGCTTGCCTTTAGCGTGTTAGTGCTGGCCGCACTTCGAGTCAGTCGTACGTCTTAGACCGGTCGTCATCCGTCCTGCATCAATTTGTTTCAGTGGGGATTCCCGGCTACTAGGATTGGTATTCCATCTACTCATCATTTTCACCTTTTCATTTTTTCTTTTTTTTTTGAAGGGGGTAGGTAGCTTTTTCCTCACAATTACCTTTCACGTCAGTGTAAGAATTTGACCGTCCATAGAGTATTAGGAAGAAATTCTGAAATCTTTATGGTTAGAAATCATTAATCACATCATGTACAAAGTGTGGGAGTTTTGTCTCGGGTGTATTTTGTGAGTTATGCTAGCAACAGAGCAATGACTCTTTCCCCTCGACGTATGCACTCACCAAAATTGGCTTTTCTCCCTTAGTATATGCCGTGACACACACATATCTAGAATCGGGGCAACATTATTTAGCAAGAGAGTATGGTCCTAGAAAATTTGAAGGAAGTGTACTAGATATTATAGGCCATCATGCAAGCAGGGCGACCATGCATTCAACATCAAACTCATGTAGGATATTTTTTTTTACTTGTGAATTATTTTTGGATATTATTGAATATCATTGAGTATGTGTTGGCACGGACGCCAACGGTTGAATATATTTGAATAGCTCTGAATATCTTCAAACAACTGTTGGCTTGGATGTACGTTGATGGTTGGGTATCTTCAGTATCTTTGAATATTTTTGAATATATGTTGGCATGGATGCCAACGGTTGAAAAGCTGTCGGTTTGGGCGCCAATGGTTGCAATGTTGTTGGCTCAGACGTCGATGATTGAAATGTTGTTGGCTCAGACGTCGATGGTTGAAAAGCTATCGGCTCGGGCGCCAATGGTTGAAAGCTCAAATATCTTTAAACATCTTTGAATAGCTGTCGGCCTGGACGCCGATGGTTGAAGAGATGTGATGTGCACAAAACTTGTCGTTAAAATCCATGCCACAATTTCAAAATTTACCGTACTCACTAAAAAGATATTAACTCTATGTAGAGTGGTAAGAACGGGTCGATCCCACGGAGAGGAATATTTTCAATTAATCACAAGTTGGAAAATCCTTATATTTGAGAAATCTGAATTTGAGTGAGTTTATGCTAAAGGAGAATAAAATTGCATGATAAATAAACTATCTAAAGAATATGAGAGGGTTGAGAAAAGAATTTAGGAGGAAGTGGAGAGAGAAAGAACTAGAAAAACACAATTGCAAAAGATGAATTTTTATTGTTTAAGATGAAAGATTACAACTCTATGAAAGAGGAAGTTACAACTTGCATGAAAGTAAAAGAAAAGGGGAAGAATTAAGAGCCAATAATTTATAAGAATAGCGTCTTTCATGCCGTGCCGAGCCTTTGATTGGATCGCCCCACCTTGGAGAGGTATGCCACCTTTAGAACACCGAAGTAGAAGATCCACCTTGGGGATGTGAGAAGAATATAGAGGAGGGGAAGAAAGAAGAGGAAGAAGAGAAGAAGAAAGAGTAAAGTTTAAAACATGTATGTACGTGAGTTAAAAATAGAGAGAGAGAAGAGAAGTTGAGAGAGGCTACGGGAGAGAGGGAAACACAGTAAAAATAATAAAACTAGAGCGAACAAAGAATTGAAATAACTTTTAAAACTAGAGAGAATTAGGAGATATGGAAGAAGAGAAAATTGAAGATCAAGAAGAGAGGAAGAAGATTGGTGAAGAGTGCAGAGGGAGAAGATGTAACGCCCGAGAATTTTCTAGGAATTTTTTAAAATTAAATAATATTATTAAGCATTTTAAAAGGCTTAACAGGCTATTAAGAAGAATTAGAGATTCATGAAATCCATTTAAAGGCTCTATATTAATCAAAAGGCTAAGCTCAACTCAAATAGGCCTAAAGACCAAATTTTATGACTTTTAGGCCCAAGTCCAGTTCTAGAAACGTAATTGGGGCTATTGCCTGATTTAAAATGAGGATAAATAGGCCTTAAAGAGAAAATTAGTTGATAAATAGTATTTTCTGAAAAATTCAGAAAGGCCACCTAATAGTGGTCTATCGCACTACCGCATCTTCACCTTAGTGGTCCCAAGTCGATTGTTTCTGCCTTCCGTGAACGAACTCTAGAGAAACATGAAAAGCTTGGATCTTTGGCATCCCAATCCCTATAGATCAAAGTGTGTAGACATATAAACATGTCTAGGACTCTATAGGGATCGATCCTACTCCTAATTAGACTCCCAGATCGATCTAATCCAAAAACCCTAGGTAAAACCTATAAATAGGGTTCAAGTTTGACCTGTGCGAACACTTGTTTTGGATTGTGTTGTTCGATGGTAAGGAATCCTCATCTCAGGTTGGTTCTTTAGAACATTATGTTCTCCTTAGTTTTATCTAATTCACCTCAAATTTTTGTGCTAGAAGATCTAGCCGTTGGAAAGATAGAGGATCTACAATTCTCTGGTTCGCTGCAGGCTGCACAGGAAACAATGCGTCGGTCCAATGAAGATCAGGAGATTAGAAGCCATGAACGATGTTAGTTCAAGTTGAGCCTTTAGAACCTTTTGTTCCCCTTTGTATCTTCTACCCATCCTCCAATTTACATGAAATTAGGTCAAGGAGTTAAGGAAAACGAGGGACAGGAAGTTGCTGGTTTAGCATAGGATGTGCAGAAACTAAGGTCGGCTTCCAGTCAGAAATTTGAAGTTCAGAGATCGAACCAAAGGTAGGTTATCTCATGAAGAGGCTAAATAAATATGTTAGAAGTAAAAGCCCTCTGGTTTCATGCAATTTCATGCTCTGTACATGGTGTATTTCATGTTTTATTATCACTACGCATCTAGGTTATTCATGCATGCATGATTCCTACCTTTAAATGTAAAGATGATAATTTGGGCATAACTTATGAAAACCCATGCATCTCCATGACTTTGTCTTTGATATAGCGTGTTTATCTTCCTATCTAGCACGTTTAGAAGCATCTATTTCGTTTAAGCTATCCCTTGTATAGCCAAATGACCCCTTTGTTGTTACAGGGATAGAAATGGTCTCATCGAGACCGCTAACATCTATAAGCGGTCCCCGACCGACCGCCAACGTATAGTAGCGGTCCTTTATAGACCACTTAAATGTTCTGTTTCCTGCACTTGTTAAATCCAAATAGGTTGCAAATTAACCATATTAATTATATGTTAAGCTCAGGTAATTAGGTCTTCTCCCTAGATTTAACCCTAGATTTATGTTAATGGTTATATTATGTATCCATCATGTTAGGTTTCATGTCCTTCATGCTTTAAATACTTATTTTAAAATTATGTTACTTTCACGCCAAAACTTATAATATAGTTTGTAATAAAGGTTCTTTTGACTTGGTTCATGAACTTGCTTTATTGAGGTTTTGATTGTTGTTTTACAACGATCTCACTCTCATCTATAGTCTTTTCTTAAGTACATGGCACGTATTCCACTACGATGTCATTACATACACTTTGCACTATAGGCATACAATCTTGGACTTGTGATCCTCTCCGTTAGATATTCCTTCCACTGGACTAGGTGATTTGTTTCAAGGCCTCTATAAGTCTCCGCGAGCCTGGTATTCCAACTAGGATGCCGAGCTGGTTGTACCCTCAAAGCCCAATTGTCTAGAAAGCACTTACACGACCGGTGTGTTTTCTATCTTCTGGATAGTAGCGGCCTTCAAGACGACTGCAACTATGTGTTAGCGACCTTCCCATGACCGCTATTTTATTAAAGCGGCCCTGGCACGACCGTTTTATGTCTCATTATTCTTAACCCAAGGTTTGACCTAAGGGTTGATATTCCCATGCTCCTAAATGGTCTATTGATTATCTAGAACCAAACACCTTGTTTAAAAAGTTATTAATGAATTATGAAAGTTAAGGAATATGCCGTTATGCTGCCAAATTTCTTCTGTGGCATAACCTTGTCATTAAATCTTCCTTGGTCTCATAATTTCAATATTGGTGACGTGCCGAAATGTTCGTCATTAAAAACATACAGTAATCAATTAAAATACCAAACTCACAATATAATATAAATTAACTGTAATACACTAGTGAGAACGGGTCGAATCCACAGAGATGTTGAGTTTGAAATTGAAAACTTAGAATTTCTTTTAGAAAAAGAATAAATGAATGTTTTCTTTTTTGATTTTTAGAATTTAAAGATCATGAAATTTATTTAAAGAAATATGGAAGATTAAAAAATAAAAATTTGGAAATCTAGAGAGAGAATTTTAATCCAACAAAATTAAATACGAAATAAAAATGGACGAACTAGAATAGATTTCTGGCCATGGTGTGAGGGTAACGGCGTCGTCTCCTCAAGCGTTTGATTTACGAATCATCGAAGACGACTACGTGCACTCGACCGGAGAGATCCGTTTCTCTTGACCGTGTTTGGAAGAATTTTAGAAGATGATCGAGAAAGAATTTTGACGAGAGGTTAAGGAGATGGAGAAAGATTGTGCAATATAAAAATGAAAATAACAACACCAGCATTAAACTTAAATTAAACCAACTCAAAAATGCATACAAATTATAACAATAAAAAAATAAATTATAACAACAATAAGAGAGAGGGATAGAAAGGAAAGCCAACTCCTACCACTAGAAATGAAAGGGAAATAAAATGATGGATTGAATCTACATATGAGAGGAGGAGAGAGGCCCTTCACATGCCATGCCCTCCTTTTATAGAGCCCAAAGTAGTCTCTGTTCTCCATGTGAATACCCCAAGCCCACCATACATTTTCCTTCTCTTTCTCCTCTCTCTTCCGTGTGAATGAATCTGCCCACATTGCCTTGTTTGAAGCTGCCAAGGGGCCACATGAAGAAGATGGCCATTGGCCGCTTTTGTTGAAGACACCGCCTGCCTTGCTTCTCTCTCTCTCTCTTCTTCTCTCTCTCGCCTTCTCTCTCTTTCTCTCTCTGCGTGAACCACGGCGTCGACACTCTTCTTTTGTCTATCGTGGCCGCATGATCGCGTGTAACACGCCGCGTGAAGAACGACAGGTTGGTTGGCTGCCAACGTTGAAGCCGCAAGCGCTAACCTACTGGCGCCTTCACTGCTTTGCCGCGCGTCGACCTTCCCACATGTTCGCACGCGTGCGCATTGATCCCCCGCCGTGCCAGCACATTGACTGGCTAGCTGCCTGTCGATCGCGTGTTTGAAGCCCTCGCTTGCATGAAGCCTCCTGAAGCCCGCCACGCGTTGCCGCATCGTCACCCGTGCGCCATGTGGTGGCCACCTTTGGCCGACCTCCTACGCCTTGGTTGGCCGCTCCCGCCATGCGCCTGCAATATATATATATATATATATATATATATATATATATATATATATATATATATATTACATATACTTATTTCTATTAAAAGCCAGCTGCTTTACTTTTTTTTCTTTTAACAAGCCCATGGACCTTTGGCGGTGTGAATGGGCTTTGGCCCATTTGTCTTCTTTTTTTTTCTTTTCATTCTTCTTGTTGTCTTTTTCTTTGTGCTTGTAAAATAGTATCAAAATTTAATAAAATCTAGCAATTAAACATTTTGATATGCAATTGATATTAAGTGTGATAAGTGCATATTGATGAATATTAAAGCTCATAAAAAGTGTGTATAACACAAGTTCACATGTAAAAATGCACACTCATAACACCCCCCAACATACTCATTGCTAATCCCTTAGCAATGCAAACAATTTTAGAGTTTAGGACTAACAAGAGTGTACAATATCCTAACCTCATTTCGAGATCATCTTTCATAAAATTGACTCAGTGCAGGATTTTGGATCAGTTAAGCATACTAGCCTTAAATGAGATATTTATGGACATAACTGAGAATGCATCCAAAGTTCAATAGCACTCGTGCTCATGAAATATAAATCCACAGCCAGACAATTGCATCCCTCGTATTGCTATTCTAGATAGGTGTCATTCAATTCTACAGTTTCTAGTTCGGCACATTGAGCATGGTAGCTTTCACTCAGCCTTATTTCATTTTTTTAAACACATGGTGCTGCACATCCCTTCACCGTTCGACGCGAGCCTCAACTCTTGCCTTAGGAGAAGTAGGCATGGTTACTAAGATCCAAGGCATTTTTCATGGTTTTTTTTATATACTTCTTTTTTTTTCAAGGTGTGATTTTCACAGTTGATTTGGCAGGTAACTTTTTCCAAAAAGATTCTTCACTGAAAAATGTAAACTATTAGACACCACACTTAAATAACAGAAGGCTTGTCCTGCTTGCTTCATCAGTGTGTAAGTGATTTTCTTTGTGTCAGTGCTAATGGACTTTTAAATGATTCTAAGTCAGGTTTTCTTGGCTAGATTACAAAATAATCTCCATCATCCCATTCCATAGCCGTTTTCATTCCCGATTCTCTTTTAGTGAGAGCATGAATCAAGAAAACTCAATTGGGTTTTTTGTTAGTTTTTTTTTATAGAAAAATGAGGTTGTATAAGAATGTAACATGATTTCCGGTCCCCCCAACTTAAATGACATTTTCCTCAATGGCATGAACAATACGGATTCACTGAACAATGTAATCATGATGTTTTGTAAAGGAACGGGACAACCTGACGGGCATCCTCGCGTGAATAGAAGGTGGTACTTTGGCCTTTGAAGGCTGGGCATAGATGCAAGTAATCATCTTTCTCCCCTCAACTTATCATTTATTCACATCTGTAAAATAAAAACAACACCATAAGAAAAACTTGGGTTGCCTCCCAAGAAGTCATTTATTATCACACGTAAATTACTAAAACTTTGAGTTACCTCCCAAAAAGTGTTAAATTTAACGTCTTCACTCAGACGTAATGTAGCTCAGTAACTAACGGGTGGCATTCAAAATGAGCCACCAAGTGATCTTATCCTCTGATAAATTCCAGCCCTTGTACCATTGAAGGAAAAGATTTTACCTCGACGCATATGGGATAGAAGCATGCCAAGGGGGGTCTAGGAATCTAGATGGACCTCCTCGATCAGGGAATGATGGAGGATTTATCATATCTTCAATTATAAAATATTCCTCTTTATGTTTAAGGTCTTTATAAGTATTAAACACGTCAATGCGGACCTTAATTTCTCCCAACTTTTCTTCTTCATCCTCATTTTTAGGATTTACTTGCGTATTGTTTAGGTGAGAAAGGATGAGGGTGTTATGAATTTTTGGGGAGTCCACCACATGGCCAGTGTCAAGGAGATAAGGATGATCGGGAATGAAATAACTGCGCTCCTCAACACAAGGATTCTCATATGACTCAAATGGAGCTGACCAGTTGGCGAGTTGTAGAATATCCGAGATGATTTGGGATTCACCAAGGTCGGGGATGGGTAAAAGATCCACATCCTCCCCTAAATTATGAGATATCCAATTAGAGTGAATTTCAAGTGGAGCACCAGGTTCATCAATTACTCAAGAAGAATGGTTGATGGCTACACTCAATTCTTTCTCCACCATCTCCTCTTCCTTGTTCGTCACTTGGAACAAGGATTCCTCAAATACAGGAAGGGAAATTATAGGGATTTGATCAACAAATGCATCCACTGCCTTTTCTTCTCTCCTCAACTTAGGATCATCATACTCCTCATAGTCTTTTTCAAAGCTGGAATTAGGCATGGTCTCTATGGGCTGCTCTTCTCTAGCTTCCTCTATATCTTCCTAAGGCGCCTCCTCCATGAATTCCTCCATATCAGGGTTGGCAATGCCTTGGATTTGAGGAATCATGGGTTGACTATACAGGCTTTCATATGAGTCAAACTTAAGAATTTGATATTCAAGATTTTGAGTAGTGTAGCTAGATAGTTGATCCATTTCCATGCCCTTGAGATTTTCAGAGAGTTGGTCCAACCAGGCCTGGATAGATTGATTTTGAGCCATGATGAGCTAATAACACTGGTGAAAATTCTCCTCCTTGTTGAAATCTGAGCATGACGGAGATTGATATGTGGGGTCAAAGTCAGACTGTGATGGGTAGGAATTTGAAGGGTGATCAATCTGACAGTGAGGTGGTCGAGAGTATATGGATTGTCCTCCATGTTGGGCTTGATCATAAGAATCATTTGGGTAGTGAGCCCAATTTGGAAAATCATGTTTGGGAGGACTTTGGGCTTGATCTTGATAAGATTCTTCAGAAGAATTATGTTGATCTCTCCAACTAGAATTAAATTAGTGTGGACATGGGTCATAATAAGGTGTGGAGAGGTCTGGAGATAGTTGGGCTTGCCTTGGGGTGAAAGATAGATCATGGCCCCCTTGAAAGAACGGAGTGGGTTGAGCCTGGTCTTGAGTAAATAATGGAAACTGGGCCGTCATAGGTGACAGGATCTCATTTTGAACTGACCAAGAGTATGGACTTTCATAATAGGCCGGACTATTTTGGGTGAGAGCTGAAATTTGGTTTGGGCAACCTCCTACATAATGAGCCGGGCTGGCCCATATGTGATTATTGTCATGGTGACTAGGTGGTATAAAGGGGTTTTGATCCATGGCTAGAATTTGATCAATTTTATGAGCCAAAGAGTCAAACTTATCTAATTGATGTGCCCAATCGATAGATGAAAATTTTTCCTCTCACCAAATTTTTTATATTATTTTTTAATCATTTTTTCAATTTTTTTAAGTTTTTATTTTCTCTCCCTTTATTCATCTCTAGTTTGTTTTTTTATTTTTTTATTTTATTTTATTTTATTTTTTTATTTTTTTATTTTTTATTTTTAAAAACACAAACAAGTTAACACACAAATTACCTAACGACCTAGATGTGAGCTAGACCTACAAATGGGGTTTCACAAAATGACTAAAGTGCAACTTAAGTTCACCCTCAGTATTTCCACCGGCCAGGTAAGGGGTGGGGTAGTGGGAGGCTCCCCCTACTTTCGTAGGGACCTAATTAGTAAACCACTAGCCCGCTTAAGGCATATGTCGTCCCGATCGTCTTGCCTTAGACACCAGTTTTCACAAGAGGGTAAACTCAAATTGTACTAAAATCACAGTGTGATCCTAGGGCCAATGTCTACTGAATTTTATTTAAGGCTTAGGTCATGCAAAGATGCAAGGGAAATGTGGTTTGTGGGCTAAGGAAGGGTGATGAAATCCCTCCCTTATCTTGCTTATGGGTATTTCCCTTTGATTATTTTCAGAATAAAATGCACACCACAATTTCAAACAAGGGATTCTTATGCAACAATACATGCCCAAGATAAGATAAGTAGAACATACCTTACCCCTCGCGATCTTCAAAATACAATGACAGAAATTAAACAAGACAAAAAAGAAATCATATGCTAAATGATGCATGACCAAGAACATGGATGGTGTGGTTTCTACTCTTGAATGAAATTTTTTATTTTTTGTGTAAGTATTTTTTTTAGTTATAATGAAGCTATCTAGCCAGCATAATTTTTTTTGGAGATTATCAAATTATAATAGTCAACAAAATACAGTAAATAAATTAAACTACAAGAAGGAAAATCGAGATACTTACTTGGATCGCGATCCCTCGCCTTTTATTTTTTTTATTTTTATTGATTTTTTTTCTCTTTTTTAAGGAGATGTAAAAGGGGAGACACACTACAATTTATTTCTTTTTTTTATAAATATATACAAAAGAAAAATAAAGTTTTCAACTCAAAACTAACCTCCCTAGCAACGGCGCCAAAAATCGACCTGCCGAAATGTTCGTAGTTAAAAACATACGACAATCAATCAAAATACCGAACTCACAATGTAATATAAATTAACTGTAATACACTGGTGAGCACGGGTCGAATCCACAAAGAGGTTGAATTTGAAAACTTAGAATTTCTTTTAGAAAAAGAATAAATGAATGTTTTCTTTTTTGATTTTTAGAATTTAAAGAACATGAAATTTATTTAAAGAAATATGGAGGATTAAGAAATAGAAATTTAAAAATCTAGAGAGAGAATTTTAATCCAACAAAATTAAATACGAAATAAAAATGGACAAACTGGGATAGATTTCCGGCCGTGGTGTGAGGGTAAGAACATTGTCTCCTCGAGCCTTTGATTTACGATTGAGATTAAGTGTGATAAGTGCATATTGATGAATATTAAAGCTCATAAAAAGTGTGTATAACATAAATTAACATGTAAAAATGCACACTCATCAATTGGTATGTTCTTACCTTGGTTATTGTTGTTATGAATCTATTGTTTGAACTTATTATATTATTGGCCATATTTATATTTCTCGTGGAAGTAGCTTCATTTATAACTTGAAAATGCAAGAGCGGGCACGCATAGTGTCCAAGGGCTCAACTCTAGTCCCCTCGATAGATAGCCGGAAACATACTATAAACTATGGGATATGATGAACACTGGCGTCGCATTGCACTGGGAGTACATTTTTTATAAACGGGTGAAGACCCACGAGGCAATCTTGTGAAATTATATGCTTGCTAGCACATTCTCATGATATGACTTTCTAATGCATAGGCTTTATGGTTATGGAAAAGTACATTCTTATTCATGAAAGGTCAAGTTATATTCATGTTACATTCTTGCTTGATCTTGTTCCCAATCTACATGAACTCTCTTATCTCACCTTGATCATATCGTGTTACTTATGATAAATTAGTTTTTTATACGTGCTCCATCGCATTCTCATGTACTTATCTTACATTCTAGAGCGAAAATGCTAATTACTTAAACATTGCCTTCATATTGAGACGAAGATACCTACTGGCATGTGTGCTCATTCCCTACTTTTCTAATCTTTTCAGGACATTCTAGCAAGTCGGATTCAGACTACTCATGTGATGGATCCGAGAGCGAATAAAGGAGCGAAGCCTTAGATTGTCATTAGTTGATAGTCAAGAGTCGCTATGTAATTTTCCCTTTTTATTGAGTCTAGTTAGTTAAAATGTCAAGAGTCAACATTTTGTACTTTTGATTATTATTTGAATAAAAGTTAAAGTTTTGTTCAAATCATGTGCATTCATTTCTTATGTGTGAATGTGTTAGCGCTCTGATTATATTTCTCGCTCGAGGTGTACTAGCCGACTATTCACGTTCCCGATTGTTTCCGCTGCATAATCTCGGGCCGTGACAGTTTAACTGGTATCAGAGCCTAGACATAAGAAAGTCCTAAGAAAATCTCAGGTCATAGGCTAAGTCCAAGGTTTAAGGACTCCCACCTATGAACTAGGAACAAAATTTCCCACCCATGTGAGATTTGGGTAGAAGACCGGGATGAGATAGTAATTAGAAATTATCTCTAGGTTAACTCCATCAATTTCATGGGAATTGATGAATTTATTACACCTCTTAGGTACCTTATTCTTACAATGGCTCACCATGTCGATTGGGGTGGAATGTAACAAACTGTTGCGGGTCTCACTCAGGCCTTGCAAAATATGGCCCAAGCCGGCACGAGGGCTGGTGCTGGCGATCTGCACCACAATTTTCGGAGTCTAAACCTTCCATGATTTTCTGGCTCTTCCAACCCAGATGAAGCTGAAAACTGGATAGATGAAATGAACCGTATATTCGAGGTCATGCAATGCGCCGATCAAGAGAAGGTTTGTCTCGCCACGTTCAACTCAATAAGGATGCGCGTACTTGGTGGAAATCCATTCTAACACCACCTCAAAATGCACCATACACTTGGGAGGGATTCCTCGCACTATTCCGAGTAAAATACTTCTCCGAGCGTGTTAAAGAGAGGAAGGCGGCGGAATTCCCTTTGCTACGTCAAGGCATGATGTCGGTAGCGGAATATGAATTACAATTCTCTCGCCTAGCACCTTATGCTTAATATTTAGTGAGCATGGATCTGCTAAAAACAAATCGTTTCATGGACGGTCTGCAGCCCATTTTCATCCAGCAACTTGGCCCACAAAATATTCGGACCCATGCAGAGATGGTCCAACAGGCACACTTGTGTGAACGGGCCTTGGAGAAGGTTGATAAACTCAAAGGCAAAGGAGAGGATCCTAGCCGAAAGTCTGATCGACGAGGAAGAAGAGAGGAAAAATTCAGCATCACTTACAACTCACAGATAACAAGAAGAGATCCCGGAATGGGAATAGCAAGAATGATCATAGGAACAAAAAGGCTAAAGAAGAAGACAAGCAAGCCATGACGGCTTACTCTTTCTATGAGAAGTTCGGCCACTCAGCCGAAGAATGCTAGAAATGCCTAGGGGCATGTTTACGATGTGAAAGCTGGGAGCACCGCATCCCGGATTGTCCCCTCATGAAGGATTAATCTTACAGCGGTGGACGCAAGCGACAGGCTCGTCTTAATGCTGTTCTAGATGATGATGAAGCGCCCAAGGATAAATGGCTAATGGAAGGTACCATTCAAATTTATTCGCATCCTACATTCATGAATACTGGTACTTCTCATTCCTTTATATCTACTGCTTTTGTAAAAACTTTTCCAGTTTCATCAGTTCCTCTACCTTCGGACCTAGCTATCACTACAC
Source organism: Amorphophallus konjac (assembly GCA_022559845.1). Lineage (NCBI taxonomy): Eukaryota > Viridiplantae > Streptophyta > Magnoliopsida > Alismatales > Araceae > Amorphophallus > Amorphophallus konjac. Next base: position 92,707 of record JAHNEJ010001893.1, read on the forward strand.
CCTTGGGTCCTAGAACTAGACTTACAACCCACTACCCCGATAGTGAGGTAATGGTAGAAGGTCATAATCTTCCTGTAAATCTCGTATGCCTTGACATGGAAGGCTACGATGCTATCCTAGGTGTAGATTGGCTTGTTGACCATGACATCTATATAAATTATCGCAACAGAAGAATCTCTTTTCAGAAACCAAGTCTCCCGCGATTCGCTTTCCTTGGCATCAAGTATAGGAAGCATCCTACCATTATTTCATCTCTTCATGCTTGCAAACTCATCTCGCAAGGATGTAAAGCTTTTCTTGCTTCCGTAATCATCACTGAAATCCAAGGAAATCATCTTAGAGGATATTCCCATTGTGAATGAGTTCCCCGATGTTTTCCCATCTGATTTACCTGGTTTACCGCCCGAAAGAGAAGTAAACTTATCCATTGAACTCGTTCCTAGAGCAGCACCTGTTTCAATAGCTCCCTACATGATGTCCCCTAAAGAACTCAAAGAATTGAAGAAATAACTTCAGGAGTTATTAGACAAGGGCTTCATTAGACCTAGCACATCCCCTTGGGATGCGCCGATTTTATTTGTCAAGAAGAAGGATGGATCTATCAGGCTATGCATCGATTATCGGCGACTAAATCAACTCACCATCAAGAACAAATATCTGTTGCCGCGTATCGATAAGCTCTTTGATCAAATCTCAGGAGCAGAATATTTTTCCAAGATAGACCTCAGGTCGAGTTATCATTAGCTCAAGATCAAAGATGAAGACATATACAAGACTACTTTTCGGAGCAGATATGGGCACTACGAATTCGTGGTAATGCCGTTCGGGTTAACTAATTCCCCGGCAGCATTTATGTAACTTATGAATAATGTCTTCAGATCTTATCTCGACCGATTTGTGGTCATCTCCATTGATGATATTCTTATATACTCCAAGACTAAGGAGGAACAAGAACAACACTTAAGAATAGCTTTGCAAACTCTAAGAGAGCATCAAATCTACGCGAAGCTCAACAAGTGTGAGTTCTAGCTAAATGAGGTCTCTTTCCTTGGCCATATTATTTCAAAGGAAGGTATCGTTGTTGATCATTCTAAAGTAGAAGCTGTTAAGAACTGGAGCGGACATATGACCGTGTCAGAAGTTAGAAGTTTTCTAGGTTTGGCTGGTTATTATAGGCGATTCATTAAGGATTTCTCTAATATCGTCGTCCCTTGACTAGACTTACAAGAAAAGAGAACCCTTTTATATGGTCAAAAGATTGCAAAGAGAGTATTCAAACTCTTAAAGATCATCTCACTACGACCCCTATATTGGCACTACACGTTGAAGGTGGTGGCTTTGAAGTCTATACCGATGCATCTGGCATTGGCCTGGGATACGTTCTTATGCAAAATGGCAAGGTGATTTACAATTCATCAAGACAGTTAAAACGTCATGAAGAAAACTACCCTATACATGATCTGGAACTAGCTGCTGTTATCATCTGGCGACACTACCTTTATGGGGAGAAGTTCACTATATTTTTGGATCACAAAAGTCTGAAATATCTCTTCACCCAAAAGGAATTGAACATGAGGCAACGTAGATGGCTGGAGTACCTCAAAGACTTCGACTTTACTATTTAATATCACCCTGGCAAAGCAAATGTTGTAGCTGATGCTCTTAGCAAAAGACCAATGGCAACTCTAGCAAGTCTCAAGAAAGGTACAATTTATCTTATGTAGGACTTTGCTCATTTGAATCTCAATGTTCACAAAGAAGAGAAAGGATGTGTGATTGCTAATATAAGGTCACAACCTACATTGATTGAAGATCGAGTCAGATTACAAGAAAATGACCCCGCATTGATGGAGATCGAGGCTAGTATTGATCAAAAGATGGAATTCTCCATTTCAAATGATGGAAGACTATTGTTCAAAGATCGAATCTATGTGCCAGATCATGTCGACACTAAGAAGTTGATCATGGAAGAAGCTCATGAATCAAGGTCTGCTATTCACCCTAGTGGTACCAAGATGTACCAAGATTTAAAAAGGAATTTCTGGTGGCCCATTATGAAAAGAGAAGTAACATACTTTGTATCTCGTTGCCTCACTTGTCAGCAAGTAAAGGCAGAACATTTAAAGCCCGTCAGGAAACTACATCCCTTAGATATTCCCGAGTGAAAGTGGAAAAGTGTAGGAATTGATTTCATCATGGGTTTACCTAAGACAAGAGGTGGACACGATGGTATATGGGTGATTATAGACCGATTGACTAAATTTGCACATTTTTTACCGATCAAAAGTCGATGGTATGTGGATGTATTAGTAGCACTATACATGAAGGAAATTGTTAAACTACATGGTGTCCCTGTCACCATTATATCTGACCGAGACCCTCAGTTTACATCACAATTCTAGAAGGGTCTACAACATTCATTGGGGACCCGACTCAACTTTAGCACTACGTTCCATCCACAAACTTATGGTTAAACTGAAAGGACAAATCAGGTGGTGGAAGATATGCTTAGGGCATGTGCTATTGATTTTGGAAGGAGTTGGCACGACCACTTGCCTCTAGTGCAATTTGCCTACAACAATAGCTATCAAACAAGTATACGAATGGCACCATTTGAGACATTGTATGGAAGAGGTTTCCGCTCACCTATATGCTAGAATGAAGTAGGAGAAAAGTAATTTCTCTGTCCCGACATCATCAGGGATACTACAGAGAAGATAAAGCTTATTCAGGAGAGACTCCAGATGGCTCAAGACAGGCAAAAATCATATGCTAATAATAGAAGGCGCGACCTGAAATTCCAAGTAGGAGACCATGTATTCCTTAAGGTTTCTCTTGGTCGAGGTATTTGAAGATTCGACATCAAAGGCAAGCTTACTCCGAGATTCATTGGCCCCTTTGAAATTCTCGAAAGGGTTGGTGAGGTCGCATATCGAATAGCTTTGCCCCCTCAACTAGCTGGAATCTATGATGTATTTCACATCTCAATGCTCAAAAGGTACGTCCCCGATCCATTCCATGTCATAACTCATGATAATCTTGAGATACAAAAGGATTTGACGTATGAGCAAAAGCCAATCAAAATAATCGAACATCTCCCATGGTCAAAGTCCAATGGAGCAAATCTTGGCTACACGAGGTGACATGGGAAACGGAAGAAGCTATGCGTAAAAGGTTTCCGGAGATATTTGAATGTAAGTACACTCTCCTTAGCAATTCCATACGATGAATTTGGGGACCAAATTCTTTTTAAGTGGGAGAGGGTGTAATGCCCAAGAATTTTCTAGGATTTTTTAGGAATTAAATAGTATTATTAAGCATTTTAAAAGGCTTGAAGGATTTATTAAATCCATTTAAAGGCCCTATATTAACCAAAGGGCTAAGCCCAACTCAAATAGGCCCAAAGACCAAATTTTATGACTTTTAGGCCCAAGCCCAATTATAGAAACGTAATTGGGGCTATTTCCAGATTTAAAATGAGGATAAATAGGCCTTAAAGAGAAAATTAGTTGATAACAGTATTTTGCACAAAATTCGGAAAGACCACCTAATAGTGGTCTATCGCACGACCATATCTTTACCTTAGTGGTCCCAAGGTGACTATTTCTGCCTTCCGTGAACGAACTCTAGAGAAACGTGAAAAGCTTGGATCCCAATCCCCATGGATCGAACTGTGTAGACATATAGACATGTCTAGGACTCTGTAGGGATTGATCCTACTCCTAATTAGGATTCCTGGATCGATCTAATCCCCAAACCCTAGGTTAAACCTGTAAATAGGGTTCAAGTTTGACCTACGCGAACCCTTGTTTTGGCTAGCGTTGTTCGATGGTAAGGAATCCTCATCTCATGTTGATTCTTTAGAACTTTATGTTCTCCTTAGTTTTATCTAATTCAGCTCCAATTTTTGTGCTAGAAGACCTAGCTGTTGGAGAGATAGAGCATCTGCAAGTCTCTGGTTCGCTATAGGTTACACAGGAAACAGTGCACCTGTCCAGTGCAAATCAAGAGATTAGAAGCCCTGAACGAGGTTAGTTCAAGTTGAGCCTTTAGAGCCTTTTGTTCCCTTTTATATCTTCTACCTATCCTCCAATTTTCATGAAATTAGGTCAAGCGGTTAAGTAAAACGAGGGATGGGAAGTTGTTGGTTTTGCACAGGATGTGCAGAAACTAGGGTCGACTTCCCGTCAGAAATTTGAAGTTTTAGGGATTGAACCAAAGGTATGTTATCTTATGAAAGGGCTAAATAAATATGTTAGGAGTAAAAGCCCTCTGGTTTCATGCAATTTCATGCTCTGTACGTTGTGTATTTCATGTCTTATTATCACTGCACATCTAGGTTATTTCTACATGCATGATTCCTACCTTTAAATGTAAAGATGATAATTTGTGCTTAACTTATGAAAACCCATGCATCTCCATGACCCGGTCTTTGATATAGCATGTTTATCTTCCCTGTCTAGCTTGTTTAGAAGCATCTATTTCGTTTAAGCTATCCCTTATATAGCCTAATGACACCTTTGCTGTTACAGGGATAGAAACGGTCTCATCGAGACCGCTAACGTCTATAAGTGGTCCCCGACCGACCACCTATGTATAGTAGCGGTCCTTTATAGACTACTTAAATGTTCTGTTTCTTGCACTTGTTAACTCCAAACAGGTTGTAGATTAACCCTATTAATTATATGTTAAGCTTAGGTAATTAGGTCTTATTCCTAGATTTTACTCTGGATTTATGTTAATGGTTTTATTGTGTATCCATCATGTTAGGTTTCATGTCCTTCATGCTTTAAATACTTATTTTAAAACTATGTTACTTTCATGCCAAAACTTATAATATAGTTTGTAATAAAGGTTATTTTGACTTGGTTCATGAACTTGCTTTATTGAGGTTTTGATTGTTGTTTTACAACGATCTCACTCTCATCTAGTCTTTTCTTAAGTACATGGCACGTATTCCGGTATGATGTCATTAAGTACACTTTGTACTATAGGCACACAATCTTGGATTTGTGATCCTCTCCGTTGGATATTCCTTCCACCAGACTAGGTGATCTTGTTTCAAGACCTCCGTAAGTCTCCACGAGCCTGAAATTCTCACTAGGACGCCAAGCTGGTTGTACCCTCAAAGCCCAATTGTATAGAAAGCACTTACACGACCGGTGTGTTTTCTATCTTCTAGATAGTAGCGGCCTTCAACACGACTGCAACTCTGTGTTAGCGGCCTTCCCATGACTGCTATTTTATTAAAACGGCCTTGGCACGACTATTTTATGTCTCATTATTCTTAACCCAAGGTTTGACCTAAGGGTTGATATTCCCATGCTCCTAGATGGTCTATTGATTATCTAGAACCTAACACCTTGTTTAAAAAGTTATTAATGAATTATGAAAGTTAAGGAATATGCCGTTATGCTGCCAAATTTCTTCCGTGGCATAACCTTGTCGTTAAATCTTCCTTGGTCCCATAATTTCAATATTGGTATGTTCTTACCTTGGTTATTGTTGTTATGAATCTATTGTTTGAACTTTTTTTTGATAAATGACCAATGAGACACCCGGAGAGCAATTCGCTCCACTAGGCATCACTATGGCGATGTGATTTATATAAATGAATCATGTGTACACTGTCACCGGGGCATACCCCTGTACGGCGAGAGGACATCCCCCTCAAGCCGAAAAGCAATAAAAGGAAGGAAGGTCGGAGGAAATAAGAAAAGAACATGTGGGATTAGGCTAATAGCCAATCTCTCTAATAGCACTAATGCCTAGCCGATCAAGTCTAAGCAGCCCCTTGGCCCTCCAGGGGATAGCCTCTTCATCAAGAAAAATATGTTGCTTGCCACAGTCACAAGCATGATTCACAAGCATGATTAGAGAAGAAATCCGCCACTTGATTACCCTTCCTACATATATGTTGGATAGTGGGAGCAAACCAATCTAACAAGTCCCATGAATCTTCACAGAGGTCCCTGAATTTCCATGGGATCTTAGTTTTGTTATTGATGATGCCAAGAAGAACTTGAGATTCCACCTCAATACAATGCACATGATGCATGAGAGCATGGCAGAGCCTGAGACCATTAAGCACTGCTAGGAATTCAATCGCTAGACTATTCACACAACCGTAATAGAATGATGCTGCCACAACCATTTTACCTCGATGGTCTCTCAAAATAATGCCCCCACCGGCGGTACCTGGGTTCTCTCTCGAGGCTCCCTTAGTGTTGAGCTTGAGACATTGGACTGGAGGAGGGAGCCAGGTAATAATTTTCCACTTTCACAGAGGGTAGTTCGGTTTGAGTTTGAGTTGGGTAAGTGTCTCCATGTCTATGCGACTGTCTGGGGCAGAGGTGGCAGTGGATAAGACAAGGTGAAGCTGGAACGTAATCCTATTAATAGCAGCCGGGATCCAGGGGTGCTTGTTGTCGAACCGAGCCTGATTACGCAGAGTCCACAGCTCTCAGCAGATGTAAATAGGTAGGAGGCGCCGAAGGAGATGAATCCGCCTCTTTCCACCCACGTCTTGTAGCCACCCAGAGAGATAGACCTGAATAGAACTTTGAGTTGGGAAAATGTTGCAAAGAGTCTCGAAGTGATCCCAAATGGCGGACGCCACAGGGCTGTCTAAGAAGACATGTTTGACGGTCTCTGCTGTTGGATTGGAGCAGCACGAACAGGCAGAGGCCAGCTGAATACCAAGTTTTTGGATGACAGCATCGACCGGCAGTCGGTTACATGTCAGACGCAGAACCAGAAATGAATATTTAGGTGGGATATATTTATGCCAGAACAATCCCCGGTTGAGGCCATTGAGGGATCTTAGTCCATGGGGAACCGCTGCTTCTATGTAGGACAAAACCTTGTATGTCGAGGATATGGTAAAACAGCCCTGTTGGTGCGGCATCCAGACATACTCACAGCCGGTATTTCTACCCAGAGGTGAAAGGGTGCCAATATATGCAAACATAATGTCATGGGGAATAAGGCTTCCCAGTCTTTCAGCAATGTTGTCAATAGAACTAAGTGCCTCAGCTACTGAGATGTCTCTTAGATTGCAATCTAACAGAGCCTCTTTATCCAGCACATGGTGTAGGAGAGCTCGCATTCCCGACCAATTTTGGAGGAAAAATTTGGCAGAACCATTGCCAATGTTGCATTTGCAATATATCTGAAAAGTTTGCCTGGATTTAAGGATGGCGCACCACATTTTCATCCCCAATTCTCTGGAAGCTGAATCAAGGTAGCCGTCTGGATAGTATTTACCTTTAATGTAGGAGCTCCAGAGGGAAGTAGAGGTCCAGAGCTTCCAACATCGCTTGAGAGCAAAGGCCTCACCCAGAATGGCGAGTGATCTGAGGCCAATCCCCCCTTCAGTCCGAGGCTGACAGAGTGTCCTCCAAGAGAGCCAGTGGTGTTTCTTATCTCCAGTGTCAGAATACCAAAGGAACCGCAAAAGAATTGATTCCACTTTGTGTAGGATTTGTTGAGGGGGAGTGGAGGCAGCAAGAATGTGAATGGGCATGGAAAGCAAGACATGCTTAATGAGGGTAATTTTGCCACCAAAAGATAGCAAGCGACCAAGCCAGGAAGATACCCGACCTTGGATTTTTGAAGTGATGGAGTCGAAATAGCATGCCTTGGTCCGGCCCACATAAATGGGGGCTCCCAGGTAAGTAAATTTGGTCGGCTCATAACGGAAACCAGTATGCTCAGCAAGCTTGGATATGTAGGAGGGCGTAGTCAAAAGTGCCATGATAAAGGAGCTCTTAGGGATATTGACCTTTTGCCCAGAGGCTTCCTCGTATTTCTTTAAGAACGCCTTGAGCTTATTGATAGCAGCATTAGAAGCATTGGTGAATACAAGAGTGTCATCTACAAATAAAAGGTGCGAGACAACTGGGCAGGAAGATGGCACTTTATATCTGCAGTATGGGAAACTCAGCATGAGGTTGGAAAGGCCTCTACTGAGGACCTCCTCTGCCAGGATGAAAAGAGCCGGGGCTAGAGGGTCCCCTTGGCGAAGACCTCTGGTGGATCTGAAATATCCTTTGCAGGAGCCATTCAGCATGACTGAGAACCAGCAATTGGTGAACATTATACGAATGTATTCAATCCATTTAGGAGCAAATCCGAACCTTTGTAATATTGCAAGGAGAAAGTTCCATTCGAGCCTGTCGTAAGCTTTCATCATGTCCAGTTTGATGATGATGTTCTTGCCTCTGGAGGGGCGATGAATTTCCTGCATTAGTTCTTGGGCTAGAGATATGTTATCAATAATGTCTCTGCCTTTGACAAGAGCACCCTGTTCCGGGGAGACAATACGTGGCAACAGGTGACACAGTCGATCAAAAAAAAATTTAGCAATAATTTTATAGGCAAAGTTGCAAAGGCTAATGGGTGGAATTCAGCAATGGTGGTAGGAGATTCTATTTTTGGAATCATGACCAAGAAAGAAGATGTGTAATCTTGAGGCATCGAAGCAGAGAGAAAGAAGGCGCGGACAGCCTCCACAACATCCGCTTCCACAATTTCCCAACAAACAGTGAAGAAGATACCATGGAATCCATCCGGACCCAGAGCACTATCACCAGACATCTTGAAGATGGTATCCTTTATCTTCTCCGAAGAAGGTATAACAAGCAGTCTGTTATTATCTTCTTCAGTGACCAAGGGGGGAATAAGCTCAAGAAGGTCCTCATGATTGGTGGTGCTTTCAGATGTGAATAAATTGGTGTAAAAGTTGACAGCACAGTCAAGAATGTCATCAAACTTGTCAAAAGTATTGCCTTGTTGATCAGAGATGGAAGTAATAGATAGCTTCTTTCTATTATAATTGGTAATAGCATGAAAGAATCTTGTGTTCATGTCCCCCTCGAGCAGCCAGCAGACTCTGGATTTTTGTTTGCAAAAAATTTCCTCTCGCAGGTAGAGCTCTCCGAGCCGTTTACAACAAGTTTCCAGTTCCAAGGATTTAATCTCAGACGAATCATTAATCTGTTTATGTTCAATAGCCAGTAGTTCATTTTCATACTAGGAGATATGGGTGATCATGTTACCAAAAATGTCGACATTCCATTGTTCGAGGGTGTGCTTTATTCTTCGAAGCTTAAGGACAAGCTTGTGCATAGGCTGAGCAAAAATAGGTAGTTCCCAGGATTGCTTGACAATGCTAAGGAAGGATTCATGTCGCACCCACATATTCTGAAATCTAAAGGGTTTAGGACCAAATGTAGTTGCATCCATGAATTTCACCAGAAGAGGGGAATGATCGGAGTGAACCCTTGCAAGGTGGGTGATTTTAGTTGAGGGGTAGGCAGTAAGCCATGCATGATTATAGAAAGCCCTGTCCAGATTGGCCATAATGGAGTGATGCCCACTCTGACCATTCCACCAGGTGAATTGCGGTTCATGAAAGCCAGCATCAATAATAGGAGCTGTTTGTATAAAGGAATTGAAATCATTCATACTAGCAGAGACTGAAGTATTTCCTCCTTGCTTTTCGCTGGATGAACATATAGCATTGAAGTCACCTGCAAGAAACCAAGGGGTGGCAATAGAAGAAGCAAACTGAGAGAGGTGTGTCCAGAGGGAGCGACGTTCAGTAACCTAGCATTTAGAGTAAATAATGGTGATGTAAGCCTCTGGTTGCTGAAGATTGCCCACTGCCAGAGTAAGAAACTGAGGATGGCAGACAATGCAGGAGAGTGTAATTGAATTCTTCCAGAAGACCCAAATCTTTGGTTGGTTGTCCAGATTGAAAGCATATTGATTGGAGCCAACGTTCTTGCAAACAAGTTGAATGTGAGAGTTCTCTAACATAGGTTCCAGTATAGCAAAGAAACCACAGTTGTGCTGCATAGTGAGTTGGTGTATACGGGTAGTAGTATTCACATTGCCCACTCCCCTTGCATTCCATATAATTTCGGAAGTCATAGATCCAGGTCATCCTGGGAAATTTGAGTTTGCCTAGCCAACCATGTATTCAAGTGCATGCCCTCCGGAGGCTTGTGGTATTTCTTGCGACCCTTTTTCCGCTTGGAAAAAGCAGCCTGTAGGTTAGCTTCAGGGGCCTCACCTAACAGAGAAGCATAATCTTCCGTAAGAACAGTCATTTGTTGCAATAGACCATCTTCCAGGTTGGCTGGAGAGTAATTAGAGCCGTCCTCAATGCCTAGTTCAGCAAATTTGTTGGCGATGGAAACTCTAAAATCATGAAGGTTTTTTATGGCATTGAGTTGATCAAGAGCATATGGTCTTCGAGATTGAGGCTCCTTCTCAGTCGTCAAGGATAAATATGAAGCACCAGCATATTGCGTTTGTGCCTGCTTGTTGCCGGAATGGTCTGCCTGGACATCAGCCTGCCCTGTGTCAGGGACAGAGTCATCCCCTGGAGAGGAGGATTCCGTAATCGAACTGTTATTCGCATGAGAGATCACAGGTGGAATTTGCAGTACCCGTTCACTTGGCGAATTATCAATGTCAATTCTTTGAGAACTTTCACCAGACACCATCGGGGCAGAGGAGAGGGAATGAGTGGTTTTTAGTTGCCACCGAGGTTGAACAGTAAGAGCTTTAGTAGTATGCTCTGCAGTAGTGGGTTCTTTGAAAGGGCCATCTTTCATGATCATTGGTTTCTCCGCATTTGGTGGCATGGGTGCAAAATTAAAGCGCAGGCAGTTCTTCGCTTCATGTCCGAGTTTCCTACAAGCTGAACAAAAAATGGAACAAATAGTGGAATCAGCGGCTGTTTCATACCTTCCTCACCCACACCAATCCAGAGCTCAGTTGGAATAGGCTTGGATACATCAGTTTCCACATAGATACGAGCCCCTTCCAAGCGATTAAGAGATTTAGTCGCGGGTCCAATCTTCAGAAGGCGACCAACAGAGGAGGCGATGGATGAAAGTGCGTCGAAGTTGTAGAAACAAGGTGGTAGCAGAGGAAGATGAAACCAAACCAGCACCACAGGCGATTCCAGCCCCGGTCGGAACCATGGAGACCAATGGAAAATCTTTACTGACTGGCCCAGCAGCATCCAGCTCTCACGCGTCCACACATGAATGAAGTCCTCGGAGCAAAGGAACCGGATGAGGACATGGCGATGATCAAACCTGGACGCGGACACAGCGCCCTAAACGTGCCACTTATCATGAAGAGCTATTGTGATCTCATCCAGGATGGGGTGATCCTTATAGAACTTGAAGACCAGGCAAAGCTTGAAGGGTTCCGAGATGGCCGTGAGTTCCTCTACAGTAAAGAAGATAGTCGGAATTTCTGAGTTGGATGAAGGGCAGATATGCTTGCGCGTAGCCCGAAGTGGGATATCCCGCTATAAGTCGATGAAGGACACCTTAGATGAAGAAGCAGCAGCCGCGTAAGACTTAGGGTGAGGAGAGGAGAAGTCTTTAGCAATGTTCAGAGGAGGAGGAGAGCCATCCCGTCCCGACCCCCCTGTCGGGGAGGCCATGACAGGGAGAGGACGTTCAGAACCCTAGGCTATGACAGGGAGAGGACGTTCAATTAGGATCAAAGAAGATGGCTGTATTTTTTGAACTTATTATATTATTGGTCATATTTATATTTCTCGTTGAAGTAGCTTGATTTATAACTTGAAGATGCAAGAGCGGGCACGGACAATATCCAAGGGCTCAACTCTAGTCCCCTCGGGAGATAGCTGGAAACATACTATAAACTATGGGGTATGATGAACACTAGTGTCGCACTGTGCCGGGAGTACTTTTTTTTATAAACTGGTGAAGACCCACAAGGCAATCTTGTGAAATTACATGCTTGCTAGCACACTCTCGTTACATGACTTTCTAATGCATAGCCTTTATGGTTATGAAAAAGTACATTCTTATTCATGAAAGGCCAAGTTATATTCATGTTACATTCTTGCTTGATCATGTTCCCAATCTACATGAACTCTCTTATCTCACCTTGATCATATCGTGTTACTTATGATAAATTGGTTGTTTCTACGTCTTCCATCACATTCTCATGTACTTATCTTACATTCTAGAGCGAAAATGCTAATTACTTAAACATTGCCTTCATATTGATACGAAGATACCTACTGGGCATGTGTGCTCATTCCCTACTTTTCTAATCTTTTTAGGACATTCTAACTGGTCAGATTCAGACTACTCATGTGATGGATCCGAGAGCGAATAAAGGAGTGAAGCCTTAGATTGTCATTAGTTGATAGTCAAGAGTCGATATATAATTTTCCCTTTTTATTGAGTCTAGTTAATTAAAAAGGCAAGAGTCAACATTTTATACTTTTGATTATTATTCAAATAAAGGCTAAAGTTTTGTTCAAATCATGTGCATTCATTTCTTATGTGTGAATGTGTTAGCGCCATGATTATATTGCTCGCTCGAGACGTACTAGCCAACTATTCACATTCCCGATTATTTTCGCTGCATAATCTCGGGGCGTGATAGAAGAAGATCAGAGGAAGGTGAAAACTGGGGAAGAATAGGGTGCAAAACCGTGGATGAACAGTAAAAACGCAGGATAGAACTTTAGAAAACTGAGAGTAACTTGAAAATTAGAGAGAATTAGAAGAAGAGGAAGAATAAGAAAATAAAGAGCTTTTAGAAACGAAGAAGTGAAGATAGAAAATTGAAAGGAAGAACAAAGAAGCATATAAAAGGCCAAGAAAGACTAAGATCGGCTAACATCCTCTCCACAGTCGCTCTCGGGCGGCTTTTATAGATTGTAGGGAGCTCCCACGATCAGAACTTTGGAGATAAGATTGCATCCGACTTTTCAGCATCAAAATATGGGTTATATTAGGTATCTTGCCATGATTAGAGTCCTCCCTTCATCAAACATAGCAAGATTGCTTTGTTCGAACTCATCCGTTTCCATTTCTGGTTCGAGTGAAAATGGCATCCGGAGTAGTGGGCGCACATTCTTTTCTGCGTCTTATAGAACGGTCGCCCATTCTTTATTTCCTCATTTTGATATTTCCTTCATTTTCGTACCAAGGAATTGGCGTCTGAGTATGTGGGAGATAACTCCTATTTTTTATTTTTCCACGTCCATTTCGATATTTCAAATTTTTCCGAACAAATGAATGGGTGACCTTCCGAAAAGGTGCAGTTTCATTATTTTTGATATTTTCATGATTTTCTTTCTAATTTCATACAGGGAATGTGCACCTTCTTGGTCGGTCGGTCATTCTTTTCTTCACAGGACTGCTTCAAATTGGCGTCTTTTTACAAAGGCATTCAATCTAGATTTGGCGCCCTTCCAAGCAGGCGCTCATTAATTGGCGACTGACCATCAGGTTGCTAATTCTTTTCTTCTGCAAACAGGCCAGGAATTGGCGTCTGACCTTCGGTCGCCCATTCTTGAAATAGTAAAATTCCATTGTAACTCACAAAAATAGGTTATGTAATTCATCCTTTATGTAGGTTCATATCTCACATAGTCATTATGGCTTCTAAACTATGATAATTTCATGTAAACTCAAATAGTTTGTGAGAATGAAGTTAGTTATCCAAATTGCATAACTTTATTCTTTTAATGCCCAAAGATGATGAATGTGATGCAAATTATGATATGAAATATGACATTCATCACACCCCCCAACTTACTCATTACTAGTCCTTAGCAATGTAATTAGATTAAAATTTTGGATCAACAAGAGTTTGAAAGTTCATACTTTCATATCTTGCTTTTCCTTCACAAAATTAACTAAAGATTAGGAATCCGGAATCATTAATGCACACTAGCCTTATGTTGGAAATTAAGGTACATGATCAAAAATTCAAATCAAAGTTTAGTAGCACTTGTGCAAGTTGTAGACACGCCAAAATCGATGCTATGTTGAGTAAATTTCATGTCACCATGTGACGCCCCAAAGTGGACTTCAATATTGGCTTAATATGAAGTTTTTCTAATTTTTCCATATTTAATTGAGATTTCTTGGATTTTTTGTTTAAATAATTATAATTAACGCCTATGGTGAGGGCGTCATTTAATTAACGGCCTAAGGAGGGGCGTGTTCTATTAATGGACGACTGCTCAAACAGCCGTCAATTCCTGGATTTTACAAATCCTAATAAAAACAAAAGTCACAGAATTGACGTCTTAATGAAGGGCGTTGATTATTTAGCGCCGATTCAAACAGGCGTCATTTGGCAATTTTAAATAAGGAAAGTCCTTCATTTCTATAATTAAATTCAGGATTTGACGACGGTGTGACTGCCGTCATTTCAATTGATGCCCCTACATAGGTCGTCATTTTCACTTCCGTCTCCCTTTTGCCTGCTTCTTTCCAGTAGTAATCTTTCCCCATTTTGCACCTTGTGTTCGATTGGGAGGAGGGTTCCTTATTAGAGATTCATTGCCTTGTTTTAATCCCATTAATGCAAGGATTTTTACCCTATAAATACCCCCCTTGAATTTCCCTCGCGTGAAGAGGAGGAGAATAGAAAGAAAAAAGAGGAGGAGAACAGAAAGAAAAAAGAAGAGGAAAACAGAGAGAACAGTCACAGAGAGAAGAGTGCTCATTTGTTTTGCAGGTTTAATCTTCTTCGAAAGCTCCTTCCTCTGGTGTTCTTCCCCCACAAGCGGTGTTTCCATTGTGTTTTCGTCATCCTGCCGCAACAACAGCAGCTGAAGCTTTTGTTCTTTCTTCCCTTTACTGCTGCACACACAGCAGAAAGGAGACTCTTTCTTTAGCTTTTATTTTTATTATAACATTCATCACTCTCTAGTTGTTCTACTAGAGATCTTCCCAACACGTTAATATTGCTTTGCATCATACTATATCTTGTTTTGCATATCATCCATCATCCCATACCTTATTACTCCTCTTAGGGGTTTAAAACAAAAAAAAACACACAAGGTGTGTGTTCATGCTTAATTTGATTGATTTCATACTTTTAGAGCGTTGATACTACACACTTTGGCTAATCCATATCTTTGTTTACTTTGTGTGTTTTCTTGCAAGGGTAATTAAGCTACAAACCCCCTTCATCAGCCAGCCGGTAGAAGGAGGAAGGAAGAATCCCCAATCTCACCCACTCAACACAAGGTACATGCGATCACTCCTTTGATATTTTGAGGTAACCCCTCTGGCGATCACCTTCCATAGAGCATCTCATGCACATCCCCTTTTCCTTTTTATCCCACTTATTTTAGCATAATTCTACATTCTTTAATAATCATCATCATCATATTATTTGTCTCTCTTTAAAAGGATGTCTATGTGACACGTTCACAAATTGGTGATCACGGTGGGACCCTTTTTGTTTTAGTTTGATTACCCCTCCCTTTGGCGCCCTCGCGTGCCCCTCCTTCATGCTCCTCGTAGCACACTCCTTTTGTGCACCACGTGCACACCTCCCACTAGATTAGCTAATTTGCGTGGTGTCCATATCATTTTTATTAGAGGAAAGATTGATTTCTATTTGTGATCAGGGCCACCGGTTCTTTGGAACTAAATAACGACCCTCAGACCGCCGTCATTTTTGCATACAGCGACTGTTCATACAGGTGATGTTTCCTTTTTTTATTGCGAGCATTTTCATCATTTTATAATTAACGACCCTCACAGAGGCGTCATTTACAAATATAACGCCTTACACCAAGGCATCACATTTCTAATTACTGCATTTTGACGCCCTTGACAGAGGCGTCTTCCGCTGGTACAGCGCCTTACTGAAAGGTGTCATTTCTCTTGCCATTGCTTTTAAGTTCGATTACTGCTATCTGACGCCCCTATGAACAGGGGTCATTTAAGGCGCTATTTTATTCTGATTGATATCTGCTTGCATCATTTACTGTGATTAGCGACTGACACTCAGTCGTCTCTGGTTGATTTAGCGACCTTATCCAGGTCGTCATTCTCTTTTTTGTTCTGTGCCCACAGAACCCCCGTTTACTGCTTACTGTTGTTCATTCATTTGATTGACTTGGATATCATCTGCCTGCTATTGCCTGCATTAGGCTGCATCTAGGGCATTCGATTTGGGAGACCTCCTCTCCCCATACTTTTAGGATTCACACCCTCTCTTGGTGAATGAAGGACCCTCCTTTGAGCATTCCGTCTCATTGGACCGAAAATTCCTAAACCAAGCCTCCGTAAGTCCCCGCACCCGTGGATTCCCTCACAGACGCTGGGCAGGTTGTACCATTGAAGCACCCGGAGTATAGTTGACCCATATGTTGGCGAAGAGAAAGAAAGAACCTAGATACCCGGAGATTATACCCAAATTTTCAACTAGGACCCACATTCAAAGGAGAGAACTTATTGTAAAACTCATCTTAATCTTTAAAGAAAACCTTAAAACTTTGGGCCCATTACAACTTGAGTGTTTATTATTTTTGATAAGGTGATATCTCTTGGGTATACTTGCTTGTTGAAAATTTATTTCTTCCTCCTTAAGCATGAAACTTCGTTCAGGTAAAATCATCAAAATGGCCAACTACGGGTATACTTATGATGGTTATGAGGAGGGTCACTCTGACCCATTTTATGAAGTTCCCTCTCAGGATCCTGTCTACTACGAGGGAAACTACATTCCTTCTTCCACTCAAGTCCACATGGTGGACACCACTTCTTTGGAGGTCGAGCCATCTTCCCAAGCTCAACCTACCGTCCAAAATACTTCAGGGGATGCTTCCCCTTCTTTTAATTTTAATGATGTTATCAAAACTCTTGCTCAGCTGGATGACTCCCAGCGCTAGGCAGCTCAAGCCGCTTTAAAGGGAAAGTCTGTTCCGTCATCTTCTAACCCTCCCCAAGCCATGGGAGGTCACTCCGCTAGTTCCCCCAATGACCAGGCGATCGCACCTAGGGTGCCTTCGCGCCCATCAACTCCTGTTATGACTACGCCAGCCCAACCGGCAAGTCACTCCATTGCTAGGCCTCAACAACCTCCTGTTTCTCAAATTTTGAGAAGGCCTATGACAAACCAATACTCTTTTCATCCGGCCCCAGCCGAGTCCGATAACCACACTATACTCCTCCAAAAGATGGCTAGTATGGAGGAGCAGCTCAAGAGGGTTACTGCATCCAAGGTCGCTCCCGAAATTATGCTCCCCCCTCTGCCAGTTTTTCACCTACCCTGTCTGAAATGCCGAATTTCCGACGGTACAATGGAACGGGTAATCCGCACATCCACGTGAAAAACTTCTTATATGAGGCATCATTCTGGCAGGATAACAAGACTTCCCTGGCTTACCTCTTTAGGCGGTCTTTAGATGGCCCGGCACTAGAATGGTTTTACTCCCTGGAGCCGGCGGATGCTGGTGACTTTGATGTGGTTCAACGAAAGTTTCTGCAGAAGTACAAGGACCGTGTGGGTCCCTCTTTGTCTGTTACTGATCTGGTTGCCGAAAAGATGAAGCCCGAGGAGGACTTCGTGTTATTTACTGATGGGTGGAGAGCTATGGCAGAAAAATTAAAGGACACACTGTCGGAGACGGAGCAAGTGAAAATGATTATATCAAACTCCACTCCGCAGTTCCGTCATATCTTAGCCATGAACAAGTTGAGCACTATGGAAGAGCTCTATGAAAGAGCTATGTATATACAAACACAGATGAAAGATTCGCCTATTATGGGCATGTTTGAACCAAGGTCAAAGATAATAAAGAGGAATGTTAATATCGGAAATACGGGTGCGACCACTGAAGGTACTGTTATTAATGAGCAGGTGAGCGCATTTTGTAATTCCACACCCTTCCGCCATCCTCCAAGCCAAGGGCCACCACCACAGCAGCCTGCCTTCCAAAACCAAGTCCACCAGCCAAATAATAACCATCCTCAGACCTTACGGCCTCTTCCACCTCCTCAACAACAACCCCACTTTGCTCCTCAGAATCGACCCGCACAATACCACCAAGTGCCCCCGCCAGCCAATTATGCACCACAACAACTGCAACAACAAAGAAGACCATTGGGTCCCCGAAGAGCACACTACCCTCCCTTACCCGAAAGCCTATTAGATATTTTCAACGCCCTTATGGCCGCCAACCTGCTCACCTTGCCTAAAGAAAGAACGATATGGCCGCAACATCTAGACACTTCCTGGTATTACGTTTTCCATCGGCAGCCAGGGCACAACATTGATCATTGTTTTCACTTCAAGGATTACATACATGATGTGAATGATCAAGGAGATATTGATTGGGATGAGATGAGGAGGGTTATTGCTACTCTAAAGGCTCGAAGGCCTCCTCGGCAACCATCGGCTCAGCAGCACCCACCACAAGGTCAGCAACAACAAATTCCACAGCAACAGCAGGCTCCTGTACCCCAGCCAAATATGGGAATTGTCAATAATCCGCTACCGGAGCACCCGGTTCAAAACCAACAAGTAAACCTTATCGCCGCAATCCATGAAGTGGAGAGAGGGCAAGTTTGGCATAAGGAAAACGCCTCTGTCGGGGCCATTAATCAAAGCTCCAGTCAACTACAACCACCATAGTTATTAAGAAGGCTTCAACCCGTACCCCCTTCCCAACCACCACGTCCCCTCATACGTTCCAGCACTCCAGGGCCACTCAACCCTAACCCTACTCCTTCACGGCCTCTTCTTTTACGCCAACCCATGAATTCTCCTTCACCCCAAAATCCTCCACCAAATAGACTTCCCCTTATCCGCCCCTCACCGGCAATCATAACCCCTCCTGTTTCACCACAATCTACCCCGACCACCACCATCATGCTTCCAAGGCCACTCCTTGTCACTCGATCCCCGTCATCGCATTCCGATAATCCCCAGCCACCAAGGCCTTTTATAAGAACCCCTCCTTCTGCCAATCCTGCACTAGCACCCAACACCATTCCCTCTACATCCTCTGCCCCGTCACCTACCCTAAGCCCGACAGAGGCTCCAAAAACAATGGTGCTCCGTAGTGGACGGATGATCCATCGAGTGTTTCCCCAGCGGGAGCAGGAGCCGATACAAGAACAAGGAGAACAGGAACAAGAGTCTGCACCGGGCACGGAGTATGACTTGATAAAGCATTTGGACAGAACATCGGCTCGAATCTCCATTCTGGAATTGATCAAAAGATCTACTACACATCAGCAGGCTTTGAAACAATATCTGCAGAAAGTAATGGTAAATGAAGATATCCCAGTTGAACAGGTCACTACAGTTTTAAGTCCAGCCAGCAATCAACCGGCCATCACTTTCTATGAACATGAATTGGCTCTGCAGCCGGCCAGGAAATATGCACTGTGCATTACTATTGACATTAACAAGGTGGCAGTGAAACAATGTCTGGTAGATACTGGGGCATCCATTAATGTTTTGCCACCAAGTACCCTGAAAATGTGTGACATTCTGGAGAGCCAAATCCGGCCATCTACAATCACTGTTACAGCCTATGACAATACCAAGAAGCCGCCCTTAGGAATGATCACTTTAAAAGTTAGTTTGGGTCCAGTCTCGGTCACAGCAGATTTTCATATTCTGGACATGGACCCGACATTCAATGGTATTTTGGGTCGCCCTTACATTCAAGAACTTGATGCTGTGCCTTCAACAAATCATCAATGTATAAAATTTCCGCACAAAGGGCGGATTATCAAAGTCACTAGTATGCCCATTTTGCCGACAGAAGATATACACTCCGCAACATCAGTGCCTTCTATGTGGCCTTCCAATAGGCCTTTGCTCTCAGTATTTGATGTTGCCGATTTGCGGCAAGACTTGGTAAAACCATCTCCTTCAATTCCTCCTACCACTCAGATGCCACCACAGCCATTCAAAGGCAAGAAGAAGAAAGGTTTGATGAACACGCCAGGATGGAATATTCTGATGAAAATGGGGTATAGAACGGGTAAAGGCCTGGGTGCTAATCTTCAAGGGAGAGTCAAGCCCGTCAGGCATCAAAAGATGATTCCCCGAGGTGGCCTAGGGTACAAAGGGCCAGGCAAAGATGAGAATGAGCCATGGGCCGTGATGACTTCTACTCTCAAGACGGATCGGCAGCCTCTTACATGGACCCTACAAACACACTTCATGAAAGGAGGCACTCATAAAGATGAGCAAACCACGCTAATCACTTCCATGATGGATTGCCAAGATGTACATGCACGGCAGTTTTCCCGCCACTTAGCACCGCTGGTTACATACAAAGCTTTGGAGTCTTTGCGGCCAGATAAAAGAAGAAAAATGGATGACCCCGAATGTGACTAGTATAGATGGTTCGATATGAACAATATCACTATTGCTCTAAGCTGGTTGTTCATGCCAACTGATCCGGAATGGCCGCCACTGATTCATGAATTAATTGAAAAGCCAACGGCAATCACTGATAAAAGGCAGCTCCTAAGCAATTACACAGATACTGGGGAGCCTGATGTGCCGTTCGAGGAAGGCTACAATGTGGATAGGCTGTGGGCCGGCCTCTTTTCTATTAAATCCATTCATCCAACAATTGTTATCTGCTTGTTCAATCAAATGTTTCACTCAGAAGTCCCTAGATCGCCTGCGGTCTTGATAACCTTTTCTTCGGATTCATTTCAAGTTTCTCCCTCGATTCCTCCCTTGCTCCTCGAGCAATTCTCTAAACTTTCCATCACACCCACGTGCGGGTCATCAGTTACTCAATCTTTCATCAAACTATCACTCCTTCCTCTCACTACCTTCTTCTTGAAAATGAAAACGAAAAAAAATGCCAAAATTCAAACTTTCCTATCTTTCATCTCCATTGAGGAGACCTCCTATCTTCTTCCTGAGTGTGTCCTGACCTAGGGGCCGCTCTTCCAAGATTCATTAGGGGACCTTCCCTACCTCTCCGGTGAGGGATCTTCATCTGTATCTCCTTCTGTACCCATTTTTTCCTCACCTCCTTCATCTTTGTCAAATTCTAGTGATCAGGCTAGTTGCTCTTACTCTTATAGTTTTAAGACTCATGGGGTAGCTTCACATAAGAAATCCAAGGGTAAGTAGATTCCCCGTAGATTCTTGTTGGAGTTAGCCATCAAATGCCAAGCATGTCTAGCCATTCCCGAGTTTGTGGAGAATCTGATTATCCTGCCAGAAGTATAATATGAAGATACTTGTGCTTTTAATGAGGGTTTTGGTGTTTATGAGATCATGAATGATGAAGACCCTATTGAAGAGGGGGATGAAGGTTATGAAGAATATGAGGACGAGACTGATGCTTTTGCCAGTGGCATGAGAAGATTCGATGAACCATCAGCCTTAGTAGAAGAGCCTACCAAAGAAATAAATTTGGGTACTGAAGAAGACCCTAGGATTGTCCTCATTAGTAAGAACTTGCCGCCCTCCGAAGAGGAGGCGCTTATTTCGGTTCTTCAAGAATATAAGGACACATTCGCATGGAGTTATGAAGATATGCCTGGACTAGACCCTGCGCTTGTTGAACATCGACTTACGCTTAAGCCAGGGTCCATTCCGATTAAACAGCGGTTGAGACGTTTCCACCCTAATATGGCATTAAAAATGAAAGAAGAGGTCGATAAGCTTCATAAGGCTAGATTCGTTAGAGTTATCCTCTATCCCAATTGGGTGGCTAACATCGTCCTAGTCATGAACAAAGATGGAAATGTGCGAATTTGTATAGACTTTCGGGACCACAACCGCGCGTGTCCTAAAGATGACTTTCCCCTCCCTCATATTGATGTTTTGATCGACAATACGGCAGGATATGAGACTCTCTCCTTTATGGATGGCTTTTCAGGTTACAATCAGATTCGCCTGGCTGAGGAAGATCAAGAGAAAACATCGTTCACTACACCATGGGGAACTTATTGCTATGTGGTCATGCCCTTTGGACTTAAGAATGCTGGAGCCACCTATCAAAGGGCTATGATGGTAATTTTTCATGATATGATCCACATTTATATAGAGGTGTACGATGATGACCTGGTAGTAAAATCAAGAACAAGGATTGAGCATCCCAAGGTTCTAACTAAAGTCTTGCAGAGAGCACGGGAGTATCAGCTGAAAATGAATCCCAAGAAGTGCGTGTTTGGTGTTTCGTCAGGGAAATTGCTTGGATTCATCGTAAGTAAGAGGGGTATTGAGATTGATCCCAACAAGGCGAAGGCTATAAGGGAAATGCCCCCTCCCAGGAATTTAAAAGAAGTCCGAGGTTTGATCGGGAGGTTACAATTTATTCGCCGATTTGTCTCCCAGCATTCACAAAGATGTAGGCCGTTCTATGAGCTTACTAAGCCGGGAGTCAAGTTTATTTGGGATGACAAATGTCAGGCAGCTTTTGATGGATTAAAGGATTATCTCTCAAATCCTCCTGTCCTGAGGCTGCCAGTTCCAGGCAAACCACTTGTTCTCTACATTTCCATCCTGGATGACTCTGTAGGCGCTTTCCTAGCCCAAGTTGACGAAGAAGGAAAAGAAAGGGCAGCCTACTATTTGTCAAGGCTTCTCAACCCCTGTGAGCAGAGGTACTCAGCTATAGAGAAGACTTGTGCTGCTTTAGTCTGGGTAGTTCAGAAACTCAAGCATTATTTCTTAGCTCATGAAGTTCATCTCATCGCCCGTATGAATCCAATCAAATTCCTTCTTGAAAAATCTGTTCTCACTGACCGATTAGCATGATGGCAAAGCTTCCTTTCTCAATTCGATATTATCTACATTCAGCAAAAAGCCATTAAAGGCTATGCCATAGCAGAACATCTTGCTCATCACCCTCTCCCTAGATTTGACCCTGTTCGCTCAGAGTTTCCAGATGAGGAACTAATATCCGTCAATCAATCCGATTCGATGTGGATGTTACATTTTGATGGAGCTTTGAATTCAAAAGGGAAAGGGATTGGCATTGTTCTTCTATCATCGGAGGGTATCACTATTCCGCTTGCCTCTCAGCTTGCATTTCCAGTTACAAATAATATAGCTGAGTATGAGGCTCTTCTGGCCGGACTAGAGGCCGCTCATCAATTTGGTGTTACCCAATTGCGGATTGTAAGTGATAGTCAGCTTATTCTTTGACAAGTGCTCACCAAGTGCCGTACTCTCAATCCTAAACTCAAACCCTATCAAGAATTGACTTCTGCTTATACCAAGCTTTTCACCAAATTAATCTTTGTTCACGTTCCTCGAGAACATAACATTTTAGCTGATGCTCTCGCTTCTCTCGCATCTTCTTTGGCTTTCCTTCCCGAAAGAGATTCCCATTCTATCATTGTTCACAAGCGGCTCACTCCAGCTATTAAGGATCCATCTTTCCTTAGTGTTAAGGAGGAGGTGCTTAGGAAGGTTAAGCAAGGTGAAATCATTGAGAATAAGGAGGTCATGCTATTGGATTTAGAGGAAGAATTGGACGATGAAGAAAAGCCGTGGTATTACGGGATTGCTAAGTATTGCCAAGATCAATCCTATCCTTAAGAGGCCATGGCTGAAGAAAAGAAAGCCATTCGAAGAGTTGCTCAGCGATACACCCTGATTGGAGGTGTGCTCTACAGAAGAGGTCTTATCGGAGTTTTATTAAGATGACTAGATGATGATGAATCTTGGAAGGTCGTGGAAGAGGCTCATTCCGGAGTGTGTGGTGGTCATGTCAATAGCCAGATGCTCGCTAAGAAGATCCTTAGATTAGGTTTCTATTGGCCCACTCTAGAAGAGGATTGTTCCATCTATGTTCGAAGGTGTGTTAAGTGCCAACTACACGCCAATAAAATTCACTCTCCTGCTTCTTCACTCCATCCCATGTCCTCCCCATGGCCTTTCTCCATGTGGGCTTTCGATATCATTGGACCCCTTGGTGATCTGAACCTCCTCACAAAACCAAAGTCATTTATACTCACGGCCATGGAGTACTTCACCAAGTGGGCGGAGGCGGAAGCTTATGTGGAGATAAAAGCGTCAACCGTCTGCAAATTTATAATGAAGAACATCATTGCAAGGTTCGGCATCCCGAGTACCATCGTCACCGACAATGGGCCACAATTCATCTCTCAGGAGCTTCAGGACCTCTGCAACAGGTATAACATTGCACTACATCATTCATCTCCTTACTATCCACAGGGCAATGGCCAAGCAGAGGCAACTAACAAAACCTTGATCAAGATTATTAAGAAAACATGTGAGGCTACTAAATTTACGGATTGGCCAGAAAAATTTGTTGAAGCTCTTTGGGCCTATCGCACCTCTATTCGTACCCCTACTGGGCAGACCCCTTTCGCCCTTACTTATGGAATGGAGGCGGTAGTCCCTTAAGAGATTCTTATCCCTTCTCTACGAGTACAATTGGACAAGGAGCTCCCCATTGATGAGCGTCGTGAATCTCTCCTTGCTAAGTTGGAACTCCTAGACGAGAAGCGTTTGGCCGCCGCCGAGCATGCGCGTATTTATCAAAACAGGCTTTCACGTTTTTACCAAAAGAAAGAAATTGAGAGAAAATTCAAAATCGGTGAAATGGTAATTAAAAGAATCTTCGTAAAACCCGGAGGACCTCGTTCAAAGCTTCAACCTAACTGGGAAGGGCCCTTCGTCATAAAAGATGTTTATCCTGGCAACGCTTACAAATTAATTAATGCTGAAGGTGAAGACCTGGCTCACCCCTGGAATGGTCTTTACCTGAAGAAATACTACCCCTAAAAAAAGAGAGAAAAGGAAAAATCAGGAAAAGAAAAATTAAGAAAAATCAGGAAAAAGAAAATCAAAAGAAAAGAAAAAAAAATTAAAAGATTTGCAGACTAGTACGGTACATAGGCCGCAAGCCCTAAAAATCAAAATCCTTAATTCATTCTTCAGTCTTGATGGTTTAACTTTGGGGTCAACTCTCGCACACACTACACGCTTTGCTTTTAAACTCGAGTGGCACGAAATTCGAGAAAAGTCAGATCCAAACTAAGAGTGTACGAACCTATTCTCTCCTCTTCGGCTCACGAGAGGGAGTACGAGTCAAGGAATACTGACCAAACCTATCCGCCGCCCTAGTAGGTGGAAGTTAGGGCCTAAAAGGGAACAAATGCTTAAAGCCCAAGTACAATTAGGTTTCTATCAGTTTGAAGAAAGAAAAAAAAAAGAAAATCGAAACAAAGGAAAAGCATGTCAAGAAGGTAAAGTCCCCGCAGTAAAAACCTTGTTCGTAAGCATGTATGAAAAAGGGCAAAAGAGCAACAAAATTTCCCTAAGCCAAAGACCGAATCCCAACAGGCATTAGGGCAGGGGAGGAAAGTTTCCCCGTTCTCGGAAACCTCCCGTGAGCTTCCTCAACTTATTCTTCCCTTCCCCCTCCACGGTAGGTTACAAGCTCAAAGCGTGGCGAAGACCGACTAAGAAGGATGGGCCGCAAGCGAATATGAGTAAAAGTACAAATATTTAAACACGTTGACCCTTTGTTAAATCTGTTAAGAAAGATTAATGAATTTAAGATGGTGATTGTGTAGGGTTTAAGGCACTTGTACTGTGCTAAGTCTCGAAAAAGAAAAAATGTGTTTTTCTTAATTAACGCCTTCACGAGCGGGCGTCATTTCCATAATTCACGACTTCTATGAAGTCGTCATTTTCAAATAAAAGAAAAAACATAAACATTGATCTTTTAATTCACGCCCTTTTAAAGCGGAGTCATTTCACAAATTCACGCCTTTTCTTATGTCGTCATTTTTCAGGATAAAAATAAAAAATAAATAAAAAATAAAAAAATGATTTTCCAAATAAATGCCCCCCAGAGCGGCGTCAATTTCGCAATTAGCGCCCGTGTGCGAGGGCGTCATTTTGAAAATGTGAAAAAAATAATAATAAAAATAACAGAAAATTAAGCCTAATGCTGCTCATCTCATATGCTTGATTGCATCTTCGTGTGAACATCTTTTATTTTAAAAGTTGACATCTGCTTGCTTGCATGCTGCATTTCCTTATATATTTTCATTATCCACCTTTATTAATTAGAGGCTTGGCCCCTTGACCCGTCAACAAGGTCAAAGAAGAGACAATCCCTTGCTTATTGAGCAAGGGGCCAAGCCGGACAGATGGATTAATCTGTTTGTTTAAGTGTGAACTACAGGCGCAGGGCACGAGCGAACAAACAAGGATGAAAAGAAAGTAAAAGTAAAGGCAGGTACACAAAGTCCACAAGTGCTCAAAGTAACTCAGGTAACAACAAATTTTTCAATTTCATATATATATCAATGAATATCTAAGTACATGTGTGAGGGTGGAGGGGTACAAAGTAAGTCTCTCTCAACTCTCGCCTCCACCCTCCTCTCTCCTACTCTCTACCTCACTATCATCGTCCCGACGAGGCCCTCGTGGAGGGGGCATGGACCCCCGGGAAGTAGCTGGAGCTCGAGCCTGCTCCTTTGCCTCGCTCCTCTGCCGAAGGGAGGAACCCGCTACAAAAGTGGAACTCGTGAACGCATACCCTGCAGCTCTCGCTCGGTCCCGGCCTCGCTGGAGGCGCTCCTCTGTCGCTCGCAGCCGCTCCTGGGTGACAGCTAGCTGGGCCCTCAAGTCTGCGAGCTACCACTCCCATGCTGCCCGCTCCTCTCGCTCCCGGGCACACTCTCTGCACTCCATCTTGAGGGTGACTCTCAGCTCTGCTACGTCCTGGGGAAGCTCCTCTCGCCGCCTCAAGGCCCTCTCCAGCTCCGTGACACGCTGCTCACGGATGGTCAGCTCTGTCCCAGCTAGTGCAGCCTGGGTAAGTGCCGCCTGTAACTCAGAGGTCTGCAACCAATTAAACAAGTCATCAGTTACACATTTAATTCAATAATTCATGAAATAAGTGACTAAAATAAAATCTTTATTAACTCACCCGGGTAGTCATCGCGCGCTGTCCTGCCACGATGCAGGCGAGCGAGGCTCGAAGCTCCTCCGTCTGTAAAGCATAAATTTTCATCAACACATAATAACATGAAATTAATTGCAAAGTTAAAAGTTTAAGTTTAAGCTTACCTGTGTGGCGAGGACACGCTCTGCCGCCTCAACCCATGCCACTGCTCCAGCTAACTGCTCTGCTAGTGCAGTCGTCTCTGCACTAGGCCCCCTCGAGCTGGAGGCTCCTCCCGTCTCTCTCATCGCCGCTCCCTTCTGGGCACGCTACATTCATTGAGATTGTCAAGGGCTAATCATCAATAATTCAGAAAATCATTTGCATATAGATAATTTAAACACTCATCAGGGTCTCCAGGTCTACCCGTGTGGTAGCCAGCTGGGCCTCCAAGCTGTGGAGGTGGGTCTGCATGTCCATCGCCGCTATGTCCCGCGCATCTTGCATTCATCATGCATGTCAGTCACACAATAGATATATAACATTTGCCATTAATTAGAAAGAAAGTGCATTCATACGTACCCCTAAGACCCTCATCTGGGGTCGGCCGGCGTAAACCTCCCAGTAATGTCGGAGGTACTCGGAGCTGTCTGTCGCCTGTGAGGTGACTCGGGTCCCGCCACGCCGCCAGTCGGCATACTGGTCAGGATACCGGGCTCTCCAGTCGATCACCTTCGTGCGACCGCGTGTTTTCTTGCCTATCCCCCGGGGCTCTCCTACCTCGACCCACTCCTGGTGCAAGCCGAGGGTCCTCATCACCAGCCTAAGCCGTAACGGCTCAATCTCGTCCAGGCAATGAACCCAAAGCTCATGCCCAAAGTGAGGTCGGCCCGCTACGACCCAGGGCTGGCCCTCATCGGTCATCCCCTCGTAGGGTCTCCACACCACCTGCATTCACAAACATGCATCATCATATCCCATCATCATCATTTCATACATAATTCATAAAAACAAAAAAATTGCATCATGTTTAGCATGCATACCAGTGAAGTAGGGTAGTCACGGAACTCCCTCCGTAGAACTCACAGCTCGTAGGCGAGTGACACTCCTGTCACGACGGTCAGCCAACGCCGTGCTAGAGGGAAGGATCCCTCATCTCTGGGTCGAAGGTCGATACGCCCCATCGGCATGTATAGGTGGCTCCATATATGCATCCATGCATTGCATTGGTAAAGCATTCACATACGTTTAAGAAAAAAAAGAGAAAATGAAAATGCATACCTGAAGAAAAGGTGAAAAGCCGCTGATGGTCGTCTCTCGACCTGTCCCTGTGGACAAGTCGGCCATCAAGTGCGCCAGCAACGCTACTCCCCAGGCGTATCTGCCGACGCCCTATAGATCCTTGAGAATCCCCAGGAAGCGACAGTTGATGATGTCGCCCTTCGTGCCAAGTAATAACCTCCCGAGCATCAAGAATAGAAACCTCCTCAAATCTTGATCTGCTCTCTCTCTGTCTGCTGGGTCCTGGCAATAGGTGGCCTTAGCCCCATCAATCAGCCTCTGTGAGAACTGCTCTAGAGACTCCTTCGACCTCTGCCTAGAATCACCCAACCCCATAGCCATGGTAAGATCGGTGCGGTAGATGGTCCTACACTCACTCGGCGTCTCGTAGATGGTCTCTAACCCTAGTAACCTCTGGGTCAGCTCACTATAGTCAGGTAGGGTGATCCCGCTCACAGCCTCGCCGTCCACCCTCAGCCCAGTGATCCTAGCAACATCCTCTAGGCTAGGAACCATATGACCCCATGGCATCAGGAATGCCCGGCTAGTCCTATCCCATCTCTCCCTAAGCACCTGGATCAGGGGTAGGTCAGGTCTCATAGGCTCTATACTAAGGAAGGGTCCGAACCCCATGGCATCTACCATGTCCCGCTGGAAGTCTGGAAGCCCGTAATAGGCAGCTCGAACCTGGACCCAGGATATCCGAGTCCTCATCAGCCCCTGCAAACACCAAAATAACATTTTCATTTAATTTCTTTTTATCATGTGAATATTCATTGGCTGTTTCAATTCATCTTCTGTTAGAATTAACGACCTATCCTAGGCTGTGGGTTATTCAATTGACGCCCCTGAGGAGGGCGCTGTTTCAGAGAGTGTTTCTGGTGACTTAATGCGCATTTTTGAATTGACGACCACCCCTGGGTCGTTGTTTGTTCAAGTAACGCCCCTGTGGGGGACGCTATTTTGAAGTTAATTTCCAATTTTAAAATGATAATTGTGATAATTTTAAATTGACGACCAACCCTGGGTCGTTGTTTGTTCAAGTAACGCCCCTATGGGGGGCGCTGTTTTGAAAGTAGGTTTCTGTCCTAATCCATAATCGTGAAAGTGTTTTGAATTGACGACCACTCTATGGTCATCGTTTAATGAATTAACGTCCCGGTGGGGGGCGTTGTTTTCTGTGGGTTTTAATCTGCCTATGTACGAAATAAAAAGAAAACAAAAATATATGGATCAAAAAATAAAAGAAATGGCATGGAGATTAACAGCATGGTAAATAAGCATGATAAATTTTAAAATGACGACATGCTGCATGGCGTGATTTCATGAATAATCATTTTCATAAAATAAAAAAAATTTAAATTGACGACCCGGGGAGGGTCGTTGTTTTAATTGACGGCACCCACTGGGGCATCATTTGACTGTGTCAATGGTTTTCCCTTCGCCGAGGGCTATGGAAATTGATGGAAATAGAAATAAAATAAAATAAAATTTTAAAATGGAGGGTAGGGCACCTACCTTTCTTCGCTCGGGCGTTAGAAGCCCTTCGCGGAGTGGCCGTCGGGGTTGCCGTGGCCGCCATGGTTGGCCGGGCCGAGGGACCGCCGCCGTCGGTGTTTCTTCTTCTCCTCCTCCTCCTTCTTCTTCTTCTTCACCGTCTTCGTCTTCTTCGTCCTCTTCTCCTTCACTGTCGTCTTTGCCTTCGTCTTCATCTTCACCATCATCTTCTTCTTCGCCGTGCTCCACTGCAGGAGCTTCTTCGGCCGGTGGTGCATCTTCGGCCACCGCGGGAGCCTCCTCGCCGGCGTGCTCGTCATCGCCTAGGTCCACGACATCAGGGGCGGACACCCTCTGTCGCTTATGGGCACCTCCGGCCATTGGGTTCGCAAGAGAGAGAGAATGTAGAGAGAGTAGAGAGAGGAATGGAGGAAATGGTAGAAAGGGGGTTCGGTTAGGGTTTGAGGGAAGAAAGCAGACGAAGGAAGGAGAAGAAGGAGGGAAAAGGGCTTTAACGGTCGAGAAGAATTGACGCCCTAAGGGAAGTCGTTTTCATATTAATTGACGGTTTGAGGAGAGGCGTGATTTTAGTATTTGACGACCCGACCATAGGCGTCATTTATGTTTGCATGGGAACTTGTAACCGTCGTCAGGCGCATTAATGGGAAGGTGATTGATGTGATCGATCGTCATTATTACTGTTTATAATTAACGACTTAGTGAGTGGGCGTCCATTTATTGAGGCACGACATGTATCAAGGCGTCATTTCTTTGAAATTAAGGAATTATTTTGAAAATATTTTAAGGAATTTAAAGCGATTAAACGTCTTGACTTGAGGCGCGAATTAATAGACGCCTGTTTGAATAAGCGTCAATTATGGTTTTATTCTGTTTTTAAGGAAATTGATTAAAAGAAATGACGCCGTGTGATAAGGCGCGGGTTTAGGAATTGACGCCGTTATTGGAGTCGCGTCTCAGAACAGAGAGCCCGAGACTTCATTTTATCAGACAGAATCAATGATTTAGAAGACAGAATCATGTAACAAGCTGTTTGGCTCATATAAAGGAAAATTTCTTTTATTTCATGAAAATCATTGTTACATTCACTGAGCCACTGTGGGCCTTATTTTCCTAAGTGCTATTACATAAGATTTGCATTTGTTCTCTTCTTCTTCAACATATGTCTTGGACCTATGGAGAAGTCCAACCTTCCATTGAGCCATGATTGTTTTGACTTCTTCTTGATCTCCACTTGAGCCTAGTTCTCTCCTCTTAAGTGGTGGAAGATGAGAAGGTTCTTCAAACGTGTGCCGAGGTAGTCCAAGCTGTGGGAGGCACCGGTGAGTATTGTAGAGGACGAAGTCGTTCCCGCCGATCAATCGAAGCTCTATGCCGGAGGAGAGTCTTGAGCGAAGTTCTTGGGTCTTTAGAAACCCCGGTGTGCAAGTAAAGCCGCTCTTGGGCATTGTCTTGAAGTAGTCCCTCCATTCACTCCTTTTTTTGAGCTTTGGCACCCGATTAGTCACCTTCTCACATAAGCCTAGAGAATCCGTCATGTATCGAAGAGGGCTTTTTGAGAAGATCTTTGAGGCCGGTTGAGTTTATTGGCATGGGTCAAACTTAAGGTGGAGATCCACCCAACAAGAAAGAAGGAGCATTGACCCATAGATAGGTCGCCCCAAGGACGCCGATGTAAGTCCATTATATAAGTTGGCTAGCACCGCCGGCCCTATTCTTTTGCCTTCCCATATGCTAGATATGGTGCCTAAGTGACATTCTTCTAGATGGTCTTCTATTGAAGGGAAGAGGAGAGCTCCTACTATGCATATAACAAAGCCTTTCATTACTCTCTCCAACAAATCTTCTTCCTCTTGGGCTTTATCCATAATCTTGTATACCCATGAAGCTAACTTTAAAAGGTTAATTCCTTTGTGGGCCTTGATTTGGTTCACTAGATTTGGGTTTGGTATGAGGCTGTCATGCGCATTTATTGGTTTGGTCATGCTAGCCATCTTTGATTCTTCTCCTTGCTTCATCTTTCTTAATCCAAGGAGCATCTCTACTTCCTCTAAGAGAATGGTGGCTTCAAAGGTAGGAAAGAGGAAAGTGTGAGTGTATGGGTGCCATAATTCTATTAGTGCTCCTATGGAGGCCCAATCTAGGTGAATTTCATGATAATGGGTAGCATGGGTTATAAGGCCTAGTAGGTGCCATCTGCTAAGGAAAGACCTCATGTCCAAAGAGAGTTTAGAGAGGAGTAAAGGAAGCCATTTAATCTTTAAGAATCTCCTTGGTCCTGGTACATTTGGGTAATCCTGAAACATAAAAGGAAGAGAAGAATAGAAGAGAATGTAATCAGGAAACAGAGAAGAAGAAGAATGAAACAGAAGCTTTAAATTAAAAGTAACTTACTTGGCCTTTGGCTATCCTACCACTTATGTGGCTCGCAACTTTAGAAATCCTGGGAAAACCCATCCTAGGCTTCTTAGAAGGCCTCTGCATCATCATCATCCTATCCATCTTCTCTTTCGGTTTAAAGAAAACATGAAGTCCTCTGTTTGCTAGTTCGGATGTTATTGAGCGTCTGGCTGATGTAGTGATCAGTTGATTGATGAGTGTAGCAGAGGATTCATCCCCTTTTATAGTGATTCGGAGCTCTGGCTAGCCGTTTAGAACATCAGTTTGTGTTCGAGTTCGAATTAAGTTGCTGGAGGTTTGATTCCGAACAGGGGGCGGAGCGCCAGGAAGATCGTTAATTGACGACTGATATCTTGGAGTCATTTCTTTAATTGACGACATTTCCAGTGTCGTCATTTATCCAGCGCCTCTCTGGAGGGCGTCAGTTTCAGTCCGATTCCGAGTGTAATGGTAATCTTAATTAACGCCCCAATGATCATCGTCATTTATGATTTGGACGCCTTCGCATAGGGTCATCTTTTCTTGAGCTTACTCTTTTGAATTGCTTTACAGCATGATGATTGTTGATGAACTTAAGTGCTATTGTATCTTGATGAAGTTTATTATGTCATGCACTTATGATCATACTCTGAGCTTATTGAGCTTATGATCTTTATTAAGCTGATGATTCATTACTGAGCTAATAATTTTGAGCATAGAAGAGTGCAGGTCATGCAGGCCTTGAGACGGTTGGATTTCTTCCGCTGGTAACATCATTCCATCTTTGTATCTCTCCTGTATGCATTTTTACTATATGATATTTACGCTATTATAGCATATCAAGGACCTTGTGGTTCTGATGAACCTGGAATTTGAGTTCCCCTTCATCAAAAACAGTGATAATTCCAGGGGAGTCTTGATCACACGGATTGGCCAATGAGTCATCTAAGGTTTGGGACTATGGCTCCACTTTCTGAGTTGATACGCGGATAAACGGGCTGCGGCTTAGTGTCAGCTTAGAGATCTGGATTCTTGATCAAATCTCGATGGCTTAGCAATATTATCCTTGATTATCTTCTATTTTAGTTTGTTTTAGTTTTTCTTTTAGCCCAGCATGCATCATGTAGGACTTTGAGCTTTAATGATGAAAATCTTCATATTACGCCAATAATGAAGGCCACTCGCTCTTAATAGAGCTGACATGAGATATTCCATTCGAAATCAAGTACTTTATTCTCCTTGAAGCCGCTCAAGCTGGTTCCTTGAAAGCATTCATTCGCTGGGTCTTTATCTCAATTCATTTTATTGTTCTGCAAATCCACCTTGGTTGTAGCACGTCCACATTGGCTGGTAACCGCTCTCCAATGGTGTCTTTCCTTCCGTGCCCTCGCGCACATTTTTAGTTCTTTAAGATTAGTCCCTTCATCCAACTAATCATTGCTTCCTAATAATCATCCGAAGTTGTTTCATTTAGAATTCTGGAAAGATTTCCAGCGCTTAGTGTTGGAGGCGTGTCACATCACACCTTGGCATCTACTTATCAGTTCATTCTCACTTCATTCAGCTCGTTACACTTTCGCTTCATTTCGTTTCATTCCCTTGCAAAGCAGACGCCAAGGCGGGGCAGCTGTAGACACGACAAAATCGATGCTATGTTGAGTAAATTTCATGTCACCATGTGACGCCCCAAAGTGGACTTCAATATTGGCTTCATATGAAGTTTTTCTAATTTCTCCATATTTAATTGAGATTTCTTGGCTTTTTTGTTTAAATAATTATAATTAACGCCTGTGGTGAGGGCGTCATTTAATTAACGGCCTAAGGAGGGGCGTGTTCCATTAATGGACGACTGTTCAAACAGCCGTCAATTCCTGGATTTTACAAATTCTAATAAAAACAAAACTCAAAGAATTGACGTCCTTATGAGGGGCGTTGATTATTTAGCGCCCATTCAAACAGGCGTCATTTGCAATTTTAAATAAGGAAAGTCCTTCATTTCTATAATTAAATTCAGGAATTGACGACTGAATGCATGTCGTCATTTCAATTGACGCCCCTACATAGGTCGTCATTTTCACTTCCGTCTCCCTTTGCCTGCTTCTTTCCAGTAATGATCCTTTCCCCATTTTGCACCTTGTGTTCGATTGGGAAGAGGTTCCTTATTAGAGATTCATTACCTTGTTTTAATCCCATTAATGCAAGGATTTTTACCCTATAAATACCCCCTTGAATCTCCCTCGCGAGAAGAGGAGACGAACAGAAAGAAAAAAGAAGAGAAAATAGAGAGAACACGTCACAGAGAGAAGAGTGTTCGTTTGTTTTGCAGGTTTAATCTTCTTCCAAAGCTCCTTCCTCTGGTGTTCTTCCCCCACAAGCGGTGTTTCCATTGTGTTTTCGTCATCCTGCCGCAACAACAGTAGCTGAAGCTTTTGTTCTTTCTTCCCTTTACTGCTGCACACACAGCAAAAAGGACACTCTTTCTTTAGCTTTTATTTTTATTATAACATTCATCACTCTCTAGTTGTTCTACTAGAGATCTTCCCAACACGTTAATATTGCTTTGCATCATACTATATCTTGTTTTGCATATCATCCATCATCCCATACCTTGTTACTCCTTTAGGGGTTTAAAACAAAAAAACACACAAGGTGTGTGTTCATGCTTAATTTGATTGATTTCATACTTTTAGAGCGTTGATACTACACACTTTGGCTAATCCATATCTTTGTTTACTTTGTGTGTTTTCTTGCAAGGGTAATCAAGCTACAAACCCCCTTCATCGGCCGACCGGTAGAAGGAGGAAGGAAGAATCCCCAATCTCACCCGCTCAACACAAGGTACATGCGATCACACCTTTGATATTTTGAGGTAACCCCTCTGGCGATCACCTTCCATAGAGCATCTCATGCTCATCCCCTTTTCCTTTTTATCCCACTTATTTTAGCATAATTCTACATTCTTCAATAATCATCATCATCATATTATTTGTCTCTCTTTAAAAGGATGTCTATGTGACACGTTCACATAAGTGTAATACTAAATCCAGTGTATAGACAATTGCATCCCCCATTTGTTATTCCAAGCAAGCGCCTTTCAACCCTGCACCTCCTAGATCAGAGCACTGAGCACAATAACTTTTTGTCTACCTTATTGCTTTGTCCCTTTTGGGATCTTTTTATTTTTCTGCACACATGATGCTACACATCCCCTCACTTTTTAACGCGAACCTTGATTCTTGCCTTAGGAGAAGCCAGCCCGGTTATTAAGATCAGAGGTCCCTTTTTCGTTTGACGCGAACATCAACACTTGTTAGGTGAAGCAGGCCCAGTTACTAAGATCAGGGATATTTTTCCTGGTGTTATATATATATATATATCAACAATGTGCTTTTGCACTTATTTGCTGGATAACATTGGCAGAAAGCTTTTCCAAAAAGATCTCTTCCTCAACAATTGCAGAGTATCAGACAACATATCTAAAATAACGGAAGGCTTGTCCCGCTTCTTTCATTAGCGTGCAAAGTGATTTTTTTTCTTTTCTTTTTTTAAAGTGCACATGAACTTTTAAAGATTATCTTAAATGAGTTTTCCATGGCTCCATTGAATAAGTTTTCCATCATCCTTCTTCCTAGTCTTTTCTATTCCAGAGTCACTTTCAATTTCAAGCATGAATCAAGAACACTCAGTCGGGGATTTCATCTTTTCTTTATATGATATGCAGATAGAAGTATATGCAAGACATTAAGCAAGTCAGGTTGTACTATATGATATGGAATTTGTCTCTCTCCCTCCCAACTTGAATGATATTGTCCTCAATGGCATATGCAAGAAAAAGCAATAGAACAATGTAATAGAGAATACAGTTGAGATGGAAGGATACAACCTGGTGTGCGGGGTGATACTCCATTATTGATATGGATGATGATAGCTTCTTCTCCTCTTGACCCGACGACTGAAAAATATACTAAAAATAAAACATCAAATAACAAAAATATTGGGTAGTCTCCCAGAAGCGCTAAATTTTTCATCTTCAGCCAGACTCATGAAAGCTCAAAAAAATATCATTCCAGATCACACAACGCAATGGATTCTTTTGGTGACAACTACTCATTTTCTAAATAAAGTTTTAACCTTTGACCGTTAACAGTGAAAATATGACCATTTTGTGGATTCAAAATTTTAACGGTTTCATAGTCAAATGATTTGACAACAACAAACGGCCCATGCCATCTAGGTTTTAACTTGCCTGGGAACAAGTGTAGTCTGGAATTGAAGAGTCAAACCTTTTGATTAGCATGAAAATTATTTCTGTAGATGTGCTTGTCGTGAAAAGCTTTGGTTTTAGCTTTGTAAATCTTTGAATTCTCATAAGCCTCGTTACGTAGTTCCTCTAATTCATTAAGTTGCAGAGCTCTTTGAGACCCAGCTTGAGTGAGATCAAAATTTACTTTTTTAATGGCCCAATATGCTCTATGCTCAAGTTCTACAAGTAAGTGGTAGGCTTTTCCAAAGATGAGTCGATAAGACGACATGCCAATCGGAGTTTTAAATGCAATTCTATAGGCCCATAATGCATCATCTAGCCTATCAGACCAGTCTTTTCTATCAGGATGAACTGTTCTGTGCAAGATGTTCTTAATCTCC